>JAPYYW010006328.1:0-10759 GCA_030522545.1 Cremastinae sp. A BG-2022a
TCTAAAAATGGCTATTTCATGATTCAATTGTTCGAAAAATACGTAGATAAAAATTCTAAAAAAAATTGTATTCACGTATTTCATATGGAAGAATATTCTTTCCAAATTTGAACGAATTTTTATCATTTCGTTATGCGTAGCCAACCTCCTTAAACCCAATGTTTGCGTATACCCAATGTACGCAAATTTTTAACAAAAAAAAAGTTGAAAAATAATTCTAACATGGTAAACGCGCGAATTTCCTTAAAAGGAAGACAAAGTTGAAAAATCGTAAAAAAAAACAAAAAATTGATACTTTTATCGACAATGAATGAACGTCGAGTTGCAAGATTCGGTAACGAGATTGCGTATGCACGAATCATGCGAATCGCGTTGAAACGAGCGTGTTTAAAAAAAAAAGTCAAATTTCGTGATTCTCGAACGTGCGTCACGATCAATTAACCGAGTTTATCGCGTTGAGCTTTGAACTTGGCGATTCCGCGTGTCCCTTTCCTTTTTTTTTGTCGTAGTGCGTGAACGAGAGCATCGAAAATGTCGAAGCTCGTGGAAAATCGCTCGACGAGGGAGAAAAAGGAAATAAAAAAAAAAGTCAATGGGGAATACCGTCAATGAGATCCCGGATCCAGGCCTCGTTTCCGGTATCGCTGAAACCGTGAACGATGAATTTCGTCGGCCTCGTCTCGTTGAAATGCGACGCGTACAAAATTTCGGTATTATTGAGCAAAAGTTGTTCCTCGCCGAACGAATTTTCCCTGAAAACGAAAATAAAAACTTTTGTTTCGAATTTCCATCGATTCTTGCAGATTGAAAAAGTGCTATCGGACGATAAAAAGTTAAAATTACGAATAAATATGATCAATTAATAAAAATAAATAAAAAAAACATTGAATGGAATACACAACGAATAAAAGTATTGAGTTGAGCGACAATAATAAAGATAAATAAATAAAAATATAGCGAAAGAAACGATAAAGCATGAATCAACAACGTAAATATAGAAACGCTGATTATTTATACATATTTCAAGTATTTTATTTATTCCCTAACGCAACGACGCCTCGTGCAATAATCTATCAACTTTTATTTTCATTTTTTTTTCTTTTTTATTCGTATCGGTTTTTCGCGATATCGTTTATTATGGAAAAGTGGAGGCACGTCCGTTGGCTGTCAGCGCTCGAAATAGAATGGAACACGTAATTTTGGCCCCACGTTACAAATCGTGTACAGAGACCAATAATAATTACTTTCTAATTATTTTATTTCGAATAAAAATCACGCACCTCGTATATAGATTGAAAGTAGCTATTTCTCGGGGTACATTGACTTCCGCTTCCACCGTTTCTACATCATTCAGATGCGTATTTTGTGGAAACGTCGAAACTGAAAGATTATACAATATATTTTATTTGTTTTTATGCTCGAATATACAAAACTCCGCTTAATTCGTCTTCAATTTATTTACTATTTGCTCCCCATTGTATCGATACTATTATCAAATGTTTTACCGATTTTTAAGGACAGGACAGCTCCAAAAAATAAAAGTTCAGCTCGTAACATGGTTTTGTTCTCGCGCGTTCACTCCAACAGTTCGTAATTGCAACTGAGTACCAACGAAGTCAGAATTCAGAATAGCCGAGAGCACAAATTAATTTCCGCGGATTCATTTTCGCTCGGACAGGCCAAGCTTCCGTACCCCGGTCGACAGGCGGCGCTAGCGACTTTTTTGACGAAAATTTCCAGCGGTTCGGAGCCTTCTCGTCCGTTTCCTTGATTCGTACTCTACGGTACAGGAGTTACAGGACCGGTGTACACATAACCTAGTTCGGAGCACATCAGTGCAGGACCATTTTCAATCTTTGCTGTTAAATTTTATCAAAATGTCATATCAATTGTACAGAAACACTACTTTAGGAAATACCTTGCAGGAAAGCTTGGACGAATTGATGCAGGTAATAAAAATAACAAAAAACTACGTCGCACACTTTTTTCATTATTATTTTTACACAATGTTGACTAATTATTGATTGTTATTATATAATTATATCTAATCGATTGTCGGATTTGTACAAAAAATTCTTAACATTTTCTGGGGAGAGATCTATGTATATTGATTTTTTTTTTTCAGTATGGACAAATAACTCCTCAACTTGCGCTGAAGGTCCTGTTGCAATTTGACAAAGTAATTAATCAAACTCTGGCGACCAGGGTGAAATCGCGATTAACGTTCAAGGTAAAAGAATCGTTTGCATCAATACAATCTTTGAAGTTTGACGATTTCGCGATGGGACACATTTTTTACCTTATATTATTATTTTTTTTGTGATTATCCGAACTAGGCAGGCAAGCTGAACATCTACAGATTTTGCGACAATGTTTGGACGCTGATGCTGAGCGATGTTGAATTTCGAGAAGTGCAAGAACTTGCTAATGTCGATAAAGTTAAAATAGTCGCTTGTGATGGAAAAAGTGAGTATTTTCATCATCTACTCTCATTTTTTGACTATTTATTCATTATTACTCTGTCAATCGTTAATTTACTTGTTCATTTTAGCTCTAGATATGGATTCTGCTATAAGGAGATAATTATAATCGACTAATAATTGGTATAAGGAAATAATATGGCACGAGCGAAGACTCAAGAGTGGACTTGGATACCAAAAAACATCACAGCGCTCGTTCAAGCTCGATCTTTGTATGATATCCATTACAGGCAATACGGTTGGCAATGTACTGAGACGCTTTGTAATGAAAATGTAATAAAGTACAATTTAATATAAGTATTTTTTTGGTCTCGATAAAACGTATATAATAAAAATGATTTTTGAGGATAAATGGTTATGAAAGTTCATGCTCCGTTGTCTATATATTTTAAAGCACTACTACTTTTTTTTACACTTTTTAGGTTGATGCAACCAATTGTTCTGTCCAGCATAACGCAAAATAGAAGATAAAAAAATAACGAACATATTTTACATATCTGTTTCTCGTACGTTATTACACATGCACTTTGCAAGTCAAAGAAACGATTTTTCGGCCACTTGTATGTAAATGCCTCGGGAATGAAAGTCCGAAGTAAAAAAAAAATGTTTTTTGTATATAGGGTAAAATTGCCTTTTCTCAATATAAATTCTTGATTTAGGATAGCTTCTGTACACGTGTAACGACGCTAATAATTACATAATTTATAATCGCTCTCATTATACATGGGACGATGCGTCAACGCTTTTTTTCAAATCTAACCGATTTGTACTGTTTCTATTCAGAGTGCAGTTTCAAGATGACAGCCAGATGACGTGGCATCTGTCAAATACAACTTCGTAGAGTCTATGTATAACAAACAAACAAAAAAAGTATCGTATAGAAAAACAAATTTTTTACACGAACGATCGCAGACACTGAGAAGTGCTGCAGCGTGCCGAATTTTCGCCTAGTCTAATAATACATTAATCTGCTTAAAATAGTTTTTTCGGAAATGCCTTTTGACCTCGATAATATCCACTGTGTACTATTGAGCTCTATTTTTCATCTGCAAGTGACCAATATGGAAATGTATCAGCTTTGTACTTATATTACGTAGACTATGATTTTATGATCGATATTTTTTTTTACTCTGATGTACCTATTTCGCGACGTTGTTTGAGTTCTTCCAGCACGACCTCACGTAATTTTTCGTAAGCTTTGTCCAAGTCGTCGTTCACGATGACGGCATGGAAATTGCCAGGTCGTTCACCTGTGTAGATAAGAAAATAAGCAAAACAATTAAACTTGTGTGAAACACACGATGTAAAAAGTTTCTACCGTATTCAATTTCCATTCTAGCTGCGGACAATCTTCGCTGAAGAGAATCCTCGGTTTCTGTTTTTCTCTCTTTCAGACGTTTTTCGAGTTCCTCTATGGATGGAGGCTTCACAAAAACGAGAAGTGGATCAAGATCGCTCTTTTTTATTTGCATCACTCCTTGCATGTCAATGTCAAGAACGCAAACTTTGCCCATATTTTTAACAGCCTCTACAGCTTTTTTGCTGAAATAAAAATAAATATTGTGTCTCTGCATTAAAAGTTTAAAAAATTAAAAGGTATTTTGTATAAATATGAGAAAATAGTCATTACCTTGTACCATACAAATTGTTGCTGAAAATAGCACTCTCAATAAACTCTCCTTGATCGATCAAGTTTTGCATCCTCTCTTTGGTTGTGAAATAATAATGCTTGCCATCCTCTTCGCCTGATCTTGGCACCCTAGTTGTATGGGAAACAGAAAACCCAAAAGTATCAGGAAATTCCTCAAAGAGGCGCTTTATTAATGTACTTTTGCCTGTCCCGGATGGGCCGCACAGCACCAAAGGTCTTGGCCCTTTTTGAAGCATGCTATAAAATCCTGAAATGACATAATATTTCATTACAACGGTGACTCACACTTTTTTCATTGAGAACATATGTTGCACCCTTTTTTAAATACCATCAACAAAATGCTATGATTTTATTAAAACATAATCTAATTCTTATTGCAGTTAGTTCAAGTTAAAGTTGTTATGAAAAAAACTGATTATTGTTTTATACGCTGTAACAAATTTAATAGCAAGATAAATCGTACTATCAAAAATCAGTAGAGAAAATCATTTTTTCATACCTATTCCTAATTTTGAAAGTCTTGCCAAGAAGACCATTTCTACTAAAATTTCCTGACCTTCTCCAGAAACACGATTTTATTATCGTACAGATATCATAATCTTCGCTGATCACAACAGAGCCAATAACAATCGAGGATTTTTTATTCAACAAGTTGGGTCGTAAGGTACTGGAATACAGGAAAATTGATTTTTCAGGGATAGAACTCACAAAAAATTCGTTAACTTTTCCGCTTCATCGAAAGTGACATTCACTGATTAAAATTTCTGCAATAAATTCCTTGAGAATTTCGCTTTAATGAATAAAAATTTTATCCAAAATTCGAGGTTTTTATTCTTCGAGTAACCGCGAAGAGCGCGATTAGCGAAACACGTTGCCGTCGCCAGAGTCGGATTTGCATTTATTCGTAATTGTTACCGAAATAGAAAAAAAAAAATACACATTACCTGCTCTCACTTGTACAAATGATCGAAATCTAAACAGCGTGTTCGCCTTTGTTAAAAATTTTCGAACGAACACTGGAAATACTGTCACTTGTAACGCAATAAAAGACGCAAATTGGATTTTTTGTGCTCACACACGGCAGCTAGCCTCTGATGTGCGCGACACACATGCTGTCATCTCAGCAAAGTCAAACGCACAACTATATTTCATTCAATTTTATTTGTCACCCGATTTTAGTGTCGCAATCGTTTGCAACACAATCGGAGCTTTTGTTATTCTTTTATTGTTTTGCATTTTAAATAATTACAATAACATAATAACAATAAAAAAGTGAGTTATATTTAGCCACTAGATGGCGCCTTGAACTGTTTCCACCATTTCCTGATCATCATTAATCGGTAGAAACACTTCCGGTTGATAAATTATCGGTAAAAATTTCTCCAATTATTGACTCATTTTTTTGTTGTTGGTCGACCGATCCATATTTTTCTCTTGAATAAAAAAAAATTGTCGATGAAACTAGTGCTCTTATTATAACAACAAAGAATTCGAGCTTGGGGTCAAAGCGGCGATTATTTACGCGAGGGCGCGATGATCGGCCGACGCGAAATAGCGCATGCGGAAGGGCGCGACGCGATTTGAGTTTGTTGTCAGTAGTAGTGCCGACGTTGTCAGGAGAGGTGCTATTTTCTCATTTCCGCTGCACATCAGTCCGGTAAGTTTTGTTTTCGATCTAATTGTCCCGAAAATATTCAAGAATCGCGTCACGTTTTCATAATTTACGACAGAATTTTTCTTCACTCCTCGAGCAGCCTCGGAAAAAATTATTCTTTCGATATGTCGTCTATATTTAAATATAGCTCGATTGTTTACATCTTCACGCCACAATACGCAAGTAATTTTCGGCTCACGACTGACGAGAATCGAACGAAATTTTAAAACATTAGAATCGAGGTTAATTGTTTGAAATTTATTACTTATTGTATACGTTTTGAAAAAAATTGTAAATTATGAGAAATTTGAAGACGTTTCGAGAGTTTTTCATCTTTAGAATTTCGAATTTCTTTCGGTGTAACCTACCGGGTTCGTATAGATATATTACGTCATTACGAAAATATACATTTTTACGTCTCTCTGTTTTTGTAGCGTATAAAAATTCTCTCGTGATTTATCATAGCAAATATTTTTCAATTTCATTACTTATTGGAGGTACATTTTTTTTACTCCATTCTTTTTATCAGGGAGGATAATAGTATGAAAATTTCGTGATAATTATTTCGTTGCACGAGTATATAAGAAAAATTAACAGTCCGTGAAATGATTCTGCATCGATCGGTCAATCGTTAGCGCCGGACCTTCGATTTCACGACCCGATTGACCTCCCAAATCATTAACTGGCGCACTGAGCGAATTACTCGTAATTGAAAGCACGAACGTGCAAGAAAATACACGAAATTACACGAAATTACAGATGTAATTGGCGAATCTCGACAAACTCGTACACGGAGATTTTTAGTATATTTTAGTATATTTTAGTATATTTTTAGTATATTTTTAGTATATTTTAAGTATATTTTAATATTTTTTAAATATTAAAAATTACCGTGCAGACGGTAACCAGATGACAATCCTGAAAATTTGCTTATTATTATCGAGTACAACAGAGAATTTTACAACAGAGATTTTCACGAAAAAAAAAAAATTCTTCTTCAGATAGAAAATTTTATCAGATTTCCTAGTAAATTTTGATTTTTAATAAAATATGCAAAACTTAAATATTATAAATATATAATATAAGCGAAATTTTACTTTTCATTTTATTATTTTATGCATTTCAAAAATTTCTATTAAAAAGTATCACCTTTTCAATAATTTAATTTAAGATTTATTATAAAATGAGTGTTATATAAAAATTGTCGTGCGCCTTTGTTTAGAATTACAAAAATTTCAGTTACGTATTTGAATTTTTCTGTAACGTGAGTTAAAAAAAACTTATCGCATACAAATTATTATGTTTTTCTCACTTGTCACCGCATTGAAATTCACCACAAAAATTAATATTAAATTCTCTCCGTGTAGGTATAATTTTCATCAAAGCCTGAAATTCTCGGATCAATCGACTTTGATTGCGAATCTCGATAAATGTCTCATATTGCGCTACCAAATATTTTATATTAAAAGAATTTTTGATTAAAAATATTTTCGAGCGTCGTCCGTGATGTAACCGTCGTAAAAAGAAACAGCTCTTCCGGAGTTTCCAAGTGGAAAAAAGTATAACGCTGGAAGCTGCTGTATACGAACATGAAAAAAAAAAAAAGTTTCGTCGCTGTCTCGGCTTCTCTCATTCCTGCCCGGGGATCGGCAAACTTACGCAAGTGTGTCTAGTGTCCATTAGAGGCGAACAAATGTTTACACCATAGAGATCACACGTATATACAGTGTTAGCCATATATTTTATCGGCAAATGTGTGCATACCGAAGCAAATTTGTAAATGCTCGCGTGTGTAAAAATCCACGTACACATAAATATGTATATATTTAAGCTCGTACGTGGAAATGTGTGAGTTTAGCCTACAATGATGTTTCAGCACGTGAAAATCAGAGCAACTGTTAACTCAGCTTCCCGCAGCCTTTGTGCACTTCGGTCAAGCGCTTTCCAATCATGGCCGACAAAGATCGATCGAGATTGCCGGTGCGAAAGTTGTCGAAACTCCCGAACGATTCTTCTTCTCGACCGGAGATTCGTATCGCGAAAATTTGTCGAGTTTTTGGTACAGTTGTCTCTCTCGTCGACTCTGAACTCGTTCTAGCAAATCCTCTTCCGGTGTTATCTTAGATTTTCATGACATCTGCGAAAATGTTGTTGTTCTTCTAATTTTGAGGGACACTTTTTTTGGAATCGGGGAAAATGGTTTTTAGGGCATGAAATCATTTCTTTTTTGCTATTTATTCTTGTTATTGGGATTTTTAATTTGATGAAGATTACGCTTTTAAACATTTTTCGTTTGAGGATGAATATTTCGTTTGATAAAACTGAGATTTTTATGATCAATTATTATTTTTACTTAATATTAATTGTAATCAATTATATTTTGTCAGATTTTGTTTGGTTGATATCACTTAACGGACAAAACAGATTATTTAAACAATTTTAATATTTTGCACTGATTTAATGATTAAAGACGAAAACATTTAGTAAAATCTGTTCACATCTGTAACTTTTATTATCAAAATTATAAGTTAAACACATGAAACAACATTTTTTTATTACTAATCAACATGTTAAGAATTAAGTCACTGTCACTGTTTTTCAAATCACTCTGATTCGTTCTTGAACATAATTTTTTCATTTAATAAACGTATAACTAGTAGTCCTGGAAGTAAAAAATCATTACATTATCTCATTTTTTTCGTCGATTAGATTCTCAGAAGTTCATTCTGTATTATAATTCGAATTTTTATATTATTCTCGCTTACAAACGTATATTCATCTGTTTAAAAGTACGATCCTAACTACTTTAAAGCTTACATATACTGAACTTTAAAGAGACTGCTTTAAAGCTTAAAGATTTCTTTAAAACTTGATACATACGAAGTTTTAATAAATTCTGAAAATAACAGATTTGAAATAATCTCAATAGTTATAAACAAACACATTTTAAAAAATCACAAACAATGTGTAAAAAACAACAATAATAACCATACATTTATGCATTAAATATCTTGAGATCTAGGTCGCGAAAACGACCTAGATCTTTAATACAATTAATTTCACGTAACTCTGATTAATAATCTACTCGGAATTTGTTCAGAATACGTGTTTTTATACATATAGTACTCGCTAAAAAAATTAAAAAACCAATTTAAAAAATGCTTATCTTCATTATGACTACGGCGTCAGGACAAAACGACCAGGAAATGGGTCGGTAATGGGTGGAAAAAAAAGCTTGAAGAGCTTTTTCAACCTTATATATATATCGAAACTTTAAAAATTTTCAAATTTCGTTAGATCGAATCTCACGCGAGATCTGTGCACACGCCGTACGTGTCGCGCGATCCGTTCACCGGGGGTGTATAGAACCGTGTTTGTTCTTCGCGTTCATTCGTCCCGGGTGTATTTGCCTTCGCCGCTGGGACAAACACTCGGGCCAAACAAGTGCACCTTGTCTGTGCCAATGTGTGTTTCTACGACCCCGGCGCGAAGCGTCTCAAATGCAATTAACACTTTCGAGCGCGACGAATGTTTGCTCGGTCCAACGGCGACTAACGCTGAATCCACACGGCGTACTATGTATTTTTTTTGCGAATCCGGATCCGTCGGTTGGTCAGGTCTCCGAGCCAGTTCGCCGATAACGAGCATCGATTCACCTTTTTTTCCCTTCTTTTCTTTTTACGTCGCTCGCTTCTCTCTACTCTTTTATCCTTTTGAAAAAATAAACTTTGATTCCGACATATGCTTTTTTTTCATTTACAAAAGTAACAACGTTCCAACTGTGTCTTCTCCGTTCGGTACGTATTAAGTTCTCGAAGGGGAAAAGTACCTTTACAACTTTTTGAAAGTCGATTTTTATTGTTTCATTGAACATTTGTACAATGTCTCAAGAATATTTCACCGAAAATTTAGAAATAATAGTCTCTCAGCGAGGAATTGGAGAGATAATTCCTGATAAAAGTGAGCTTCTCATGACAAATCGGTGTAAAATTTAAACTTCATATTTTTGCCATAAATTTGTCATTTTTTTTCAAATAATTGAAATTATTTCTTATAAAGAAATATTCCGAAACAATATATTGCATAATACTACACAATATTATTTAAAAAAAAATGTTGTCATTTTAAATAGGATTCAGGTTGACGTTGATTAAAGAATTTACAATTTAAAAAAGTTCTCGATTTCATCGGTGGAGGTTGAGAGGAACTAAAAGTTTTCTGTACAATTACAATTTTCAATTTCAGAGTTTTTAGTGTTTGTTTTGAGAATAAAATCGATCGAATTTTAATCGAAGTCGCAAAGCCGTTCTAGAGGTTCGAACTGTGCGCACTACCAAAGTTATACACTCGAATCCGTCCCGGTCGTTTCTTCTCGTGATTAGGATTATCAGGTATTAACGTCATAAACGAGTCGATAAAGTTTCAAGCTGTGAATTCACCGCGAAATCCACGCGGATTAAATGCGCGTCGGTTCCCTCCGATGGTTCGTTCGAGAAACGGATTTTCAATTTAAAATTTTTCCACCGTAAAGAAAATCGATTTCGCTTGCCAAAATGTCACGGTTTTTTGCCCCAATTTTTCGTTATAACTGAGCAATAAATAATTTCTTCGATATCCGTTCGAATTCTCGTACATTATTTTTAAAAATACTCGTATTTATACTTATCTCGTGATTTTTATTTTTATATTTTTATTAAGGATGATTTTTAAAGATTTTTGCGAAATGAAGAGAATAGCTATGTTAATATATCAATTATTTTAAAAGTCATCACATCTCGAAGACTTTTCAAAAAATCGAACTCAAAAATTCGCAATATTGTTTTATTTTTTTATTTTTTTTTTTTGATTTCAAAAGTACGAGCAACAATAACACGGCCGCTTTTTTGACGTTTTAATTTATATTTTGCTGTTCTTCTAGACGCATTCTTCATGCAACTTCGCATAATGCACTCTATTCCGATTAATTGATTAGAG
>JAPYYW010006331.1:0-11108 GCA_030522545.1 Cremastinae sp. A BG-2022a
TTTCGCTAAAATTTGGCACACATTGAGATTAATGTGATACTTAACTTGTGTCGAAATTTCAATAACTTCCACCGTCTGCAAATCGAGATATTTATCTTTAAAAATCGAATTTTTTTGTGACTTCTCATAAAACCCCGTGTTAAAAGTTGCGATCTTACACAATGAATAACTCAACATCTGCACGGTAAAGCTTCCTAAAACTTGAAACACATTTTAATATGACATTAAAGAACTTAAATATTAATTTTCGTCAGATTAACTTGGAAATAATTTCATTTGATTATTTATTTTGTCTCAACTTTACACGTAAGACGAATAATGCACGATACTATATGATACGATAATACCTCCTTAAAGTAATTTTAAACTTGACTGTACCAAGACAAGTAGCTCAAAAGGACTGCAAGGGGAGAAGAATAAGGGCAGGGAATTTGCATCGTTACCTTTTTCATCGACGATAAATAATGACGAGAACGTCGGCTTCGCGGGCGAGAGTGTGATCGGCACGGGGCCGTGAATCCGCGGTCATTTTTTTTTCACACACCGAGTACAGACCGCGAATCGAGCGGCGCCAGAGCGGAGCCGTAACCACCACGATATTTCAGATTTCTCTTCCTCGCCATAGAAACTCATCGGGTGTAACTTTTCCCCTTCCCGGTTGCACTCTCGAGCCCATATGCTAATAATATTGGCACGATGCAGTTTCGTCCTTTCTCTCATTTTTTTTCTCTCTTTACTCTTCTCTCTCTCTCTCTCTCTCTCTCTCTCTCTCTCTCTCTCTCTCTCTCTCTCTTTCTCTTTTGGTATCATCGTCCTCATTAAGGTAATACATCCACGAATTTTTTATTTTATTTTTTTATGATTTTTTTAGGAATTTGTTAAAATTTTGCATAAACTATCTTTGATGCCATATGTATATGTGTGTTAAATTTAAAGACGTTTCTCTGCATGAATTCGAGATATTCATTATCGAAAATCACCAATTTCTCTACTCTCCCATAAGAGCACGTGTTAAATAGTGCAATCTTCAAATCTTGATATCTTGACTTCTAAGAAGTAAAACTTCTTGAAATTTGGTACAGCTTTTTATAATACTTCAAAAAAACTTCAATTAGTATTTTTAAAAAATCCTAAATAATTTTTTTTCCAATTTTTATATATATTTAAGCTGTAAAACCACATGGTATTTATAAAAACTACGTTAAAAATGTTTAATGTAACTGTCATAGATGTACTACCTTAAGTTTCTTTAAAAAAAAAAACTATACAATCGCTCGTTCAAAAACGAAGAAAGATTCTAGAATTTCACTATTTAATTTTCCTCAACCATCACATAATTATAATTGGTATGTTTTATCTTTTCAAAAATTTTCATCTTTTATTAATTAATGCAATAACTTTTTATTGTAACAAAACTGTAACAACTTCGTTCATATAATTCGCTCCATATAGCTTCGTTGTTTCATAATAAACTGTCTCCCAATATATTTTTCTTCGTGTCGTATTAGAATAACGATTTTAATACAAGCTTTGTTTATTTTTTTTTTCGTTTAGTATAATACATGATATACTCAAAATAGAAAAAAATTTGTTTTTCTCCAGTTGTATCCTCTGTACGTAAAATCAGCAATCGGAGCGATTCTCATGAGCTTCGTCGAGATGATCAAGAGCGGAATCGTTCTCAAAGTAAACCCCTTTGAATGCAATCCAAGAAATACTAGCATATCCTACGAGGACACTTCCATTCACAAAGCTTTCAATCTCAGCTTGCAATCGGTGAGTTTTTTTTTTAAATACCATATGCATACATTTCCATTTCCAAAATTTTGCAAATATTTATATGAGTACCTAACAAACATTTTTATTCGATTTTCTATATGAAATTCTCTCTTTTAATAATTTATATAATTAATCAAAATAACAATTCTAGAAAGAAGAAATCTATAAATGCGGTTAACGACCTTGTATTTTCGTCGTGTAATCCTTGTTATTATTTTTATAATTAGTATACTTGATATTATCGATTTTTCATGATAAATTCAAAGTTGCTGAATAATCGGAACGACGTGTTGGGTTACGAGAATGATGAACTTATGATAAATTACAACGCCCTCGTCGATATTAGCACTCTGAAAGATGGAGTTTTGGAAAAAATCGGTACTTACAAGAGACTCACCGATAACATTGACGTCGAACCCGGAAAACAGATATCATCGGCGAAAAGATATTTTCGAGTCGGAACTACAGAGGTGACGTTATACTTTTTTTTATATACTGTGTCGTTGATTATTCGTTTTTAGTATAAGTTTGTCTTTTGCCGTAAGCAAGACCCGTAAATTATTTGCTGATTCCGAGAATTATAATTCAAACGAATACGCGCGCACGATGAAAAATTTATACGAAAAGTTACTTTTTTTTGTGCTGTGATGACAGTTTAGAAATTGAGACGATTTGTTTCAGTGTAATTTGAGAATTTTTTATGATAAATTCTTTCAATTTATCACAGAATGATGTAACACTGTAATTTTTTTAACAAAATTATAAATCTTACCCTAAATTTTCTGGGACAGAAAATTACAGCAAAATTAAAGTACATTTTTGACATTAAATTCGTGAAATACAGGCTCTGGCTTTTGCTAAATAGTTGCCAATTTTTTTGAGTTCTAGTTTGACTATCAATTAACAACTTGAGCATATTTTAACAATAATTAAACATTTTTTTATTGTTTACGCAATGAAAATAAAATAAAATTTAGTAAAACGTTTTGAAATTTTCTCTATACAAAATAAACACTGCTACGAATAATAATAATCTCATTTTTTAAAATTATTATTCAGTGCAAATTTACGAATTCTCCATAAGAAGCAATATCAAATTTCAGCAACTATGGAGTTTGATAACTCTTAAACCACTCAGTGCAACTATTTCAAACTTGGCACATTTTCTCACAAGCTTAAAAACAAAATATAAGAAATGTATCAAATTTTCATATATTCAAGAATATTGCTCATACACCCTTAAAAAGTGTGTAAAGGGCAAGAAGGTTTTCAACCTTGTAAAATAACATTTCAAAACATAATCGAAGAAAAAAAAATGAAGAATAGAAATAACCCAACCAATTTCTAACATGTGAATTTATGACATGACTTTTCGCAAATTTTTTACTTATTGTGCGACTTAAAAAAAAAATAAATAAACGTGTGTTACAGTCGATACCTTGGTCTTCGATAAAGAAGGATCCAATAACGGGTCTGCCGATGAAAGACGCGGAGGGAAAAGAAATTTGGGAGGGCTACTGCATCGACTTCCTCGAGCAATTAGCCAACATGTTAAATTTCGAGTACGACCTCGTAATTCCGGCAGACGGCTCGTTCGGTGAAAAATTGCCGAACGGCCAATGGACAGGTCTCGTCGGTGACCTGGCACGAGGGGTGAGTTCTTACTCTCCATTATTCTCTCCGTCCCTCACCTTTTCCATCGATCGTTAGAGCAAAATTATTAAATATTCGAAATATACCATTTTATCGAAAAAAAAAGAAATTCATACCGATTACAGACATTATCGTTCTCGTATCGACAACCTTCGTATTATCGATTATTGCCTCGTTTTATTCTTACTCGACCCGATACATTTTTCACTCCATTCGTCACAGAATACTTAAAAAATTTCGTTCACCTGGGCAACGTTTGAATAAATGATATAATAATACTATTCATGAAAATAACAATCGTGGGAACATTTTTTGACAATCATGTTGTTAGAGTCTAAATAATAACTTGCATAATAATGTATGAGTATAATATATTGGAAAAAAATGATAGACTATAGTAAAAAAAAGGATATGAGACTTTTTTGTCTTGAGCATGAATAACAAACAATAAGAACTGTCAAATTTATTTTACTTATGTTTTTAACGAAAATTGACGAATTCATGGGAAATAATTGAAGTCCAAATTAGATAAATTTATTTATCTCGCACCGGTTCCTACGATTAATTTTAATGTGGATTGGGTGCGAATTTAATATGCAGGAAACTGACATCGTTATCGCGGCGTTGACAATGACCTCGGAGCGCGAGGAAGTAATAGACTTTGTTGCACCATATTTCGCCCAATCCGGCATACTTATCGGTAGTATTCGTCAAAAATAATAATCGTTACGAAATGAAATAATAGAATGACCAAAGTAGTTACGTCTCGTCAGTTTTGTCTCGAATCAATGAAATTAGATCGACTTTCACGTGTTCACTTTTACGTCCGTTCGTTTTTATTCGCCACAACGATGAGTATACTATTTATATATCTGCTCATCGAATCTGATAAGCACCGTTATGTCAATATCACTGATAGAAATCACGATAGTAAAATTTACCATTAAGTGACAACTATACCAATTATACTATTACGATTATGTAAATATATTTTTATATTTTTAATGTATCATGCGATACATTTAGGATATGATCTATACAAAATGTAATTAGTTCAATAATAACACAACTATACCAACTATATTATTACGATTATGTAAATATATTTTTATGGTATCATGCGATACATTTAGGATATGATCTATACAAAATGTAATTAGTTCAATAATAACACCAGGCTACAAAAAAAAAGTTGTCTGTACTTTTGATCAGACCCCCCTATCTTTATGTATTATTTATACACCGTTAAAATTTCAAAATGGCAACAACTGTAGTTTTCATGATAAAAACATTTTTTATCAAATTAGGACAAGCCTAATTTTATTTTGATCCCCTGAATCTGAATATCAAGCCTATTTGGCCCGTATACCCTTTAAAATTCAAGTAAATGGCAAAAATCCCTAAAAATTATAAAAAATGTAAAAAATTGCTATTATTGTGATAAAAAAATTTTCTGAAACTAAATTGAGTATGATTTTGATGTATTTTGATTCGTTGAATTCGAATCTCAAGCCCATTTGATCTGTACACCCTTTAAAATATAAATAAATTACAAAAACTCCCAAAAAAATCTCTGAAAATTGTAAAAGATTGCAGTTATTGTGTTTAAAAAAAATTCTAAATTTTAAACATTTTTTGGGGATTTTTGCAATTAACTTATATTTTAAAGGATGTACGGATCAAATGGGCTTGAGATTCGAATTCAATGAATCAAAATACATCAAAATCATATTTGATTTAGTTTCAGAACATTTTTTTTTATCATAGCAACGCGGCCGCTTTTTCCTTTTCGACGTGTTTCAATTGATATTTTGCGATTTTTCTAAGTGCATATTTCATATAACCTCGCATAATACGCTCCATTCCGCCGATGAATTAATTATGAGCTTCATGTCTTTTTTAAAATAAAATATTTGATTGCAAAATTACCTGTATAGATAACAAAAATGTTACTTATAGTTGGGGCAATCCAAGAATTTATATTGAAAAATTGATAAAACTGATCTAAAAGTCAATTTTTTGGCTCATGCAATATATATGAATTCTTGAATTTTGCCCTGAATAATTATAATTTTCATTATCTACCGAAATTTTCTGATGAAATAGGCTCTTAAAATCGAAAAAAAAAAAATTCAAGAAATTTGGCGAAGCACACTGTATCTCGTGGATCCATGAAAATTTCAATTAGCGATATCTTTTTTTTCTCTTGACCAAATCAACTTTATTAAGAGGTATTTTTAAAGATTTTTGCAAAACAAAGCGAATGGCGCAAGAATCATGATAATTCATCAATTTTTTAAAAAGTTATGAAACTTTGAAGATTTTTGAAAAAATGGAAATTTCAATTTGCGATGTCTTACCTTTTGACGAAATCAGCTCTATTATAAGGATGATTCATGGAGACGATGCAAATCCTCCTAATTTTCTGCTCAATATATTCCCTGGGCCTCGCACTTCACTTCACCACCACACCGCACAAAACTCAAAATTTTTTGTATTTTTTTAAATCAAGTTAAAATATGGACCCTATCGAATATGATATATGGATAAATTAAAATATATAAAACTAATAATTTATTATGAAAAATCTAATTATTTGAAGCAAAACCGCTATTAAAAAAAGAGTTCTATTAAAAAAGTTTATTAAAAAAAAGTTTTAAAAGATTGTATACGTTTAATGTAATGAAAATAATATAAATAAATACTATGCCGAATAAAATAACGGGATCGAGATTATTATTTGCGTCAATTGGACAGCACTTTCATTCACACCGACATTTTTTAAAAGTATCACGAAACGATATTATAAATTAGAAACACTAAACATTATTCACTTTTCGTATGATTGAAAATAATACTGGAACTGACACTCAATTGAACTTGTCGAATTGCAACGAAACGTTTTTCGGTAACGAACTACCTTGCGAAACTCGACACGTCTTATATACCCCGACACTTTCTACCGGTCAACTGATTCCAAATTGATTCGAAAATTCGAACAATATCACGACCGTTTTCGGTTTTTCACTTGACCTCGACCATAGTCGGGGTATTTTCGAAAAATAAACATTTTTTTCCTCGTCATGCTCGACGAACTTAACCTTTATTTTCTTCATGTTTACGACCACCGGATTATTCAAGTATATTTTTCCAGATATATTTGATATGAATAATAGAAAATTGAATTGCAAAGTTGTTTTCACATTATTACACGTATAAAGTTAAATTGTAGGAAACGTGAGCTGAGAAAAAATTTTTTTTTCGGTAACGAACTAACGAAGACCCGACACGTCTGATCGAGACACTTTTTACCGGCTTACTGATTCCAAATTGAGTCGAAAATACCATATAATCGAGGTATATATTCTCGAAAATTTGGAATTTTTTTTCCTCGTTACGTCCGACGAATTTTCTCTCTTTTTTTTTTATATATTTACGATCCCCGAACTATTCAGGTACACTATATAAAACTCTCATATCTTACTTATCTTACCCCTCTTCCCTCACTACGTAGCTTACGCATTTTTATTTTTAAAATTTTCATACATACGTAACAAGTACAGGTAACCTTGGATGATCTTGAATTTTGAGTATGTTGTTTTTGAAACAATTAGCAACAACTTTTCTTAATAAACTTTTGCTCAAAAATCACATGGTATCGAGATAATATGACATAAATAGAACTATACCTTAAGCTCTAAAACCACATGATATGGAGATAAATTGAAATAAAAACTTCTGATTTGACTGTACCTATAGAACTACCTTAAATTGATATTTTGCTGTTCTTCTAGGTGCATACTTCATACAACATCATGCATATAATACGCTTTATTCCAATTAATCGATTAGAGACCTCTCGTGTTTTTTTTAAATATAGGAATGATAGCAATTTTTTATAATTTTTAGTTTTTTGCAATTTACTCAAAATTTTGACAATGTACGGACAAAATGGATCCCAGATTTGGATTCAGCTCATCAAAATACATAAAGATAGGGGAGTCTGGTCACAAGTACAAACAACTTTTTTTTTATGGCCCAGTGTAATCGGTACAGTTGTCACTTTTGTATAGTGTAATATCTACCATACTTATCTCTCAGTGAATTTGTAAATATCATAATATCTGTTCGTATACACTCGCTATACTTGTAAATAGCTGATAATCCCAATTATTTTCTTATTTCGACTCCTTTTGTCTCTGTTACCTTATTATACCTTCATCCCAATTTATTCTCGGACTACACGTCTCAAATGTGTGAAAAATGTACAAATACGCAGGTGACTGACATCTCCATCGGCGGAATGACTATGACGTCTGAGCGCGAGGATGTCATAGACTTCGTCACTCCATTTTTCGAAATTTCTGGTGGACTCGTCGGTAGTATCATTTGGTAGAAAGAATACTGAATGAAAGTATCGTTGAACTGCAGGAATATTAAATTTAGAAGAAAAAAAAACAAGAATAAGGAAAAGAAATATGTATAAAATCGAGACTCTGCGTGCTTTTCTGACTTTTTCAATACGTGTGTGTGTGTGATTTGTTCTCAATTACGTCAGTGTCCATTAATTAAAAATTAGCATAGCTTACAAGCTTGAATAAAATAATTGTCAAATTTTCATTGAATTCGCATATTGTGCAATATTAGATTTATTTTTCTGCTCAACGTTCAATTGTCTTTTGTTATTTGTTATTATTGTATATACACGAATTGACGATTGAAACGTATTCACGATTTTTTTGTGTGATTTATTCTTTTACGAATCGTCGAATATTCCTGATGGTACTGATGCATATTTGTTTCCTTGTGAAGTGATGAGGAAGCCAACTCGGAAAATTTCTCTATTCAAATTCATGACAGTCTTGAAAGTGGAGGTCTGGCTGAGCATCGTCGGGGCGTTGACTCTCACTGGAATCATGATCTGGATCTTGGACAAATACTCGCCATACAGCGCGAGGAACAATAAGAAAAGTTATCCATATCCTTGCAGGTGAAGATTTAGAATGGTGAAGATTTAGAATTCTTACGAGTTCGTTTCGAATTTTAATTTTTTAAGTAGTACGACCGAGGCAGTCTATTCAAAAGTTTGTCCTTACGTGTTAACTAAATTTAAAAAAAAATCATCACTTGAAATTTCTTCAGATAGAATTAATTCAAAAATTGCACAGATCATTTTTGTGAAAAATGTCAAATTGTGTGAGTAGTAAAAGAAAATTGTATAAAATAATAAGAAGGGTGTTTGGTAAAAGATGTAAATCGGTGTTACTTTCTAATTTCAAGAGATTAAAAATCATGATTATCAGCAATAAAACTTACTATCAGGTACCTGAAAAATTTACTATCAGGTACCTGAGCTGAAGGCATACCAAAATATCATTTTATGACCCATAATCCGATTATCATTGAGCAATAATCAGTTCTCGAGGGCATTTTTGCTCAATCAGGATTGAGGGGAAGCATAATTATTTCAAGAAACTGATACTTGAATATAAACATTTTTGAAACATTGCCAGAATACTTGCTATTCAACATCAACGTTACATGTATCATGATAAAAATTAATATACGAAAATTTTTTTAGAAGAACAAGTCTAGATAGTTGATCACCCTACATCAGAAAAATCCCTGCATTCAGAGAGAGAAAAACAAAAAATAATTAACGAATTTGTTAACACGGAATTTTTTACGAACTGAGTTGCATATAATGTGCATGAACCTTACAAACAAATCGAAATTTACATTATTCCAAAATATTCTTTATTTTATTAAATTATTGCTTAATGTGTATCTCTTTTTTATTCGCACCGAATGGAGTTAGCAAGAATAGTATTACTTCATTAATTTTACGCATTAAATGGTGTTTATATTGCAGTGTTAATTATTTAAACTGATGAAACACAGCATATCAAACCATATCTATTAACACCATGCCATTCCACACCAAACGGTGGGAACTAAATGATAATATCTCGATTTCTAGATCGTGAAGCTTTGTAAAATTTGACACACATTTTCACATAAAATTAAAGAAGATCTGTGCAAATTTTTAAGAAAATCTATCTCGGTTTTGCGACTGTATTACCGTAAATAATAATTTCATTCTTTGCTTTCTTAAACATTACTTTTACTCCAAATGTACGATTTTAAAAAAATTTCAATGCAGAGAGTTCACGCTGAAGGAAAGCTTCTGGTTCGCCCTGACCTCGTTCACACCTCAGGGCGGTGGCGAAGCTCCGAAAGCTCTGTCGAGTCGAACTTTGGTCGCTGCTTATTGGCTGTTCGTCGTGCTGATGCTCGCTACCTTTACCGCGAATCTCGCAGCTTTCCTCACTGTTGAAAGAATGCAGGTAAACTGTGAATAGCAGTACCTGAAATTGTACATAACAAATACAATCTATAAAATAGATTAATTATTACAATATTATTAAAATATTGATAAATTACAAATATTTATCATTTTAGTCACCAGTCCAATCGCTCGAGCAACTCGCTCGACAGTCCAGAATAAATTACACAGTTTTGGCTAATTCGACGATTCATCAGTACTTTATTAATATGAAAAGCGCCGAGGACAAACTTTACACGTTCGTATTGCAACATTATCGACACAAAGACGAAAAATGATTACTTTTAAGGTGGTTGGTCGGTAAAATAAGCGTCGACAGATTTCGTTAAAATTTGCATAAACGTTCTTTAAGGTCATATACATTTGTGCACCAAATTTTATAAAGTTTCACCGTGTAGAAGTCGAGATATTTAATGACAAATATCACATTTTTTTGTACACTCTCCATAAGAGTGCGTGTTAAAACTACAATTTTCATCAATAAATATCTCGAATTCCAGACGGTGAAGTCTCTTAAGGTATTCATGACCTTGGATAATCTTGGGCTCAGAGTATGTTGTTCTTTAATAAATTAGCAACAATAACTTTTCTTAATAAACTTAATCTCGCAAATCACTGTGAACGTCAGAAAAACGTCATCAAAACGGGAGATACTTTTGGATTTGACTGTCACAGAACAATCACCTTAACACCTAATTTCATCGTAAATCATTATTTTCTTGATGAATCAATGTTCACAGTGTTTGGAAAGATATATCGTTGAACAGCATGAGTGACCAGGTGGAGTACAGAGTCTGGGATTATCCTATAAAGGAGCAGTACGGTCACATACTCCAGGCGATAATGCAAGTTGGTCCGGTTAAAACGGCGGAGGAAGGTTTTCGAAAGGTAAGCATCGGCGAGCTCATATTTTTCGTTAAATAATAAACAACTATTTATTATCAGCATATATTTTGATTATTGAAATGGTCTCATTAATCGACCATAAAACAGGTCATGCAGAGCGAAAAGGCCGATTTCGCTTTCATCCACGATTCGGCCGAGATTAAGTACGAAGTTTCCAGAAATTGCAGCTTGACGGAAGTCGGAGAAGTTTTCGCTGAGCAACCGTACGCGATCGCGGTCCAACAGGGAAGCCATCTGCAAGAAGAAATCAGTCGGAGGTAAGGTAAACGTCCCAATAACACTGGCACACAAAAATCTTTATGTATTTTATTTCATTTTGTCCGTCCACCGTCAAAATTTCGAGTAAATTGTGAAAAACTAAAAATTGTAAAAAATTGCTATTATTATGATAAAACAAATGTTCTGAAACTAAATCAAGTATGAT
>JAPYYW010006333.1:0-14515 GCA_030522545.1 Cremastinae sp. A BG-2022a
GAACTTATAGACTCGATTGTTTAAATTATCGATTCAATATGTACCCTCTTCTAAACATTAAAAAATGTCTCCCAAGAAATTATGAGAATGGAAATGAAAGATAATTAGCTAATTACAAAAAATTTATATCTAAAAATAAGCCAGAACATAAATCTATAAGATTATGACTCTTCATCTAAGGTTGCAACTTTTATTTGTAACTATTGGGTAGAATAACTGTATTCGTATGGTTTCAAGATTCTATGTTAAGTTGACTTAATTAAATTAAATTTAGTTCTGAACTAAATTTAAACTAGATTTAGTGTAGTCGTCATTTTCCAGTTTGAAATACCATCGTTATTTCCCTTAGTGTAAGACCTAAACGTATTTATAATGTCATTGATTGCTTTGATACTCATGGACCACAATATTTTCGTGTGCTACAGTATTTTCGTTTTTGCAATTTACTTTTATTTTAAAGGGTGTATGGATCAAATAGGCTTGAGATTCGGATTCATCGGATGAAAATACATCAAAATCGTATACTTCATTAAGTTTCAGAAAATGTTTTTTCATATTAATACCAATTTTTTTACAATTTTTAGTTTTTCGCAATTTATTCGAAATTTTGACAGTGTACAGACAAAACGGACTCCAGATTCGGATTCTGCGCGCCAAAATACATAAAGATAGGGGGTTCTGGTCAAAAGTACAGACAACTTTTTTTTGTGGCCCGGTGTCATCATTGGTCTGAAAGATGCATAACCCGAACCACTAATTTCAAATGTTAATCTAAGGTAGTTTCGGTACAGTTTGCTAAGATAAATGAAGTTTTACATGTTACGAGTATAGGGAATATAAATTAGTCAAGGGAGTCGAGCTGCTACTCGTCACTCAATTAAGTAACTTTAACGAACAGTTTCTAATTACGCTTAACATAATATTCTACGCATTTGATTTTCAAACATTCTAAGTAGCTAAAGAAATCAGATCCAAACTTTGTTGTAAATAAGGCATTAAAAGATAAATATTTCATTGAAATTTGGTCAATTGACTTATTCATTATCGTCAGTTTGTGTAGCCAGTTTCTTTTTAGATTAAACATACAAGAAACTCAACATTATGAAAATATTTCCAAAATTACCTTGGTAACCTATATTTTCTACGATTCTATATAAATTCTGGATAATTAATTAAGAAGTAAATCGAAAATTAGTTTGGCTGTCCAATCGTTAATTATTTTCTAAATTCTATTCAAGAAATATCTTAAGCATTCCGCCACAATAAGAGCCCGTGTTAAAATTGTATATATTGAAATTCAATTACTCAGTCAAATGATCGATGACCTATACAAATTTTTTTTTCTGTACAATTTTATGAACTCTATTCATCACAGCTCGGCCTCTTTAAGAACACGAAGAAAATTAAAATGAACATTTTTGTCACTAAAGAAATTGTCTGCGTTGTTTTTTAAAAAGATAGTTTGTATTCTTCAAAAGCGCTTCCTACGACAATCGTACAATAACAATACGGTTCAGTTTCATCAACGGCAGGCTCTCTTGCGTCTGCTGAATTTATATTGCGCCAGCGTATCACCACGATGCTCATACATACACATATATAATTTCGTAGCTTGGCGTACATGGGAGAGAGAATCGGGGCGCGAAAAACTAACGAGTCAAGAAAGATACAACACCGAAACGGGCTCGCGCTTTGATCCCAACGCAGCATCAGTTTTGCTTCGTGGAATATTTTTTTTACTCTTGCATAGATTGCGCGATACGTTAGCTTTTTTTTTTTTAAAAAAAGAGAACAATCTGAAATACAAAGCTTGGGTGAAAAAAATGAAAAAAAAAATATTGATACATTTCTCGAGCTAATCACTGAGTTGAAAAAAATGGAGCTTTTAAAATATAACGTGAATTTTTTTCAATAAAGTCCCATGAAAATCATCGCGAAGCTTGAAATCGTTGATTTCAATAATGTTTTACATTTTTTATTTAAATTCGAATATGAATAATGGGTGCAAAACCTTGCGCGGAAATTCGCGTTGTTGCCATGTGCATTTTATATTGTACTTGCTTGCTGGGCGCAACCATATATTTCTTTTTCCCTCGCCTATTTATTTTTCAACGTCTCCGGGGTACTTTGTATTTTGCAAGCTGACGGATATGACGGATTGCCCACTATCGTCCCTTTCGTATGCGGAACTTCCGGTTTAGCCCGGAGAAAGCGTCTCTCTCGTGAGCAAGTCTCGATGCACCCCTGAACGAAAACTTCCCTTTTTTATTATATACAAAAAATAGATATTTATGTCACACGGTCGGAAAGTGGCGATTTTTTGACAATCTCGATGTTGCGATATGAGTCTAAGGTTTGTGACGCGAGTTTACGAAAACGAGTGTAAGTTTGACGTACGAGCCGAAGGGGCGAGTACGTTAATTACACGAGTTTTCGTAAAAAAGCGTCACAAACCTTTGAGGTAGGAGTCGCGTAAAATCATTTGAGGCAGAATTTCTTTAAAATTTGCACAAATCTTCTTTGAGGTCATGTCGAAATGTATACCAAATTTTATGAAGCTTTACCATCTAGTAATCGAGATATTAATTGTTGAAAGTCGTGGAATTTTTAGATATTTTATAGGAGCCAATGTTAAAAGTGACCATTTTTAAGAATAAATATCTCGATAACCACATGGTGAAGCCTCTTTAAATTTTGCACACGTTAATATGATATCAAAGAAGATCAGTAGAAATTTTGAAAAAATTCTGTCTCAAAAAATTTCAAGTGATGATTTTACATTTAGTTAACACGTACAGCCAAACTTTTGAATCGACTGTCACGCGACTCCTATCTTAAGCGAATATCGTAAAATCGAGATTTTCTAAATCGCCACTTGAAGATCGAGTGACATACAATATTTTTTGTTATCCTTGTTTAGAAAGTTTAATTCGAGCCGAATGTAAAAGCTTAGCACTATTTGTAGCGCCTGTCATAATCAATAGTGACTAGATTAAGACTATTGGAAATATTCGGTCGAGAAAAAAGAATTACTTTTCTTGACAGTTCTTTTCATTTCCGTAAGGTTATTGGGATCTGTCAAATGGGCGGAGCTTGAAAAAAATGGCGACCATAAGAGGATCATGATACGTCGTCATATGTAGTAATATATGCTAAATTCAAGTGCAATTTGCGATTGAGCTGGTACCAATATCAAATAATGCAATTCTGTTGAAAGAAAAGGCATTTTGAAGGCTGGATATGTATGAAAATGTGGTAAATTAGTAGAATCAGCGAAGTGACGTTGACGGTCCTGTCAGATTCAACCTCCAAATCCTTGTTTGACGTATTCTTTCAACCTTTCACACTGTACTGCATGTTTCTTTTCTTTTTTCGTCGAGTAAATATCACTGATTCTATTTTTACTAATAATTGAATTCATCTCTATTATAGATATCGCATAATACGTATAATATTACTATTAGAGAATTTGCTCTAAGTATAGTTAGTTTTTTTGCCACCAGATGTCATATCGCCATTTGACAGATCCCAATATAAGAAACAGTACGGAAATGTGCCACTTTCCGGCCTAGGCCGGGAAAGTAATCGGTATGGTAGAGCGTCTGGAAATCGACAACTTTCCGGACGCCGCCCAGTGCTCGAAAATTCAACTTTCTGAGCGAGGATAACAAAAAAGATTATTATTGTCGTTCTCGGACCATTCTCCCCTACATATTTCGACACCGTGTGAGAAAACGTTCTATCGAATTCGTACACGTTTACGTTAAGTTTCGCAACTCTTGCCAAACCTCTGCAGTGTTGTATTCACGATGCTGTATGAATACACACCCTTGACTTTCCTCACGGATGTACATATCGTCGTACACTCGGCAACATGACGAACTAAATACACGAAGGGTGGCGCATTATATAACCGAGCGTAAGGAGATCCGAAGTAAACTTTGGACTAAAGATATACAACCCCGAAGATCACCTTCATCTCAACGTCAAATATTGGATCGTCGAAATCCTGCTTAAGCGTTTTAGATATTGCTTTGCTGCTCTCTCTCTTTTCCGAGAGCAGAGATAGAGCTTTCTTTCGCTTCTCGTTTTCCAAAATCACATTTACCGACGCTAGCGTGCAGATATTGAATCTGCTCGAAAACGTCAGGGTGTACGAATATTTTAAAAGACTGATTGATCTGATTATTTTCAATCCGAATTTATCTAAGGGCTGATCATTTACAAAAAATTGCATTATATGTTTAATTTATTTTCTCATTCGCATCTTTTAATCTGATCGTTTATTACGTTTTGCTATAAAATTTTATTAGGTTGATAATTTGGCAAACTTAATTTTTATAGTTATTTACTAATTTTTTATTCCAATTGATTCAGTTGCTAATTCATGAAGCTTTTCATTTTTCAAAGTCATGTAGTAGCCAATGTGGCCAATAACTTGCTTGCAGACATTGAAACTGCTCCAAAACATCAAAATGTAAGAGGATATTTCGAGATCGAGACTAAAGGTAGTTCTATTGGTATAGTCAAATCAAAAGTTTTTATCTCAATTCATCTCCATACCATGTGGTTTTTTAGTTTAAGTTTATTAAAAAAAAGCTGTTGCAAATTGTTTCAAGAATAACATGCTCACAATTCAAGGTCATCCAAGGTGATCTGTGCTTGCTACGAAACTTGTTTAATGTACTGTAAAGAGCTGTGCAAAATTTCAAGAAGTTCCACTTACCAGACGACAAGATATTTAGAGTTGAAGATCGCAATATTTTAAACGTGCTGTTATGGGAGACAGCAGAAAATAGTGGTTTTTGACAATAAATATCTTGAGTTCTACGTAGTGAAATCTCTTTTAATTTAATATACAATTGCACATTATATCAAAAAAGGTTTTTGTAAATTTTTAACAAAATCCTAAGAAAATGATTTTTTGATAGAACTATGATACTTTTAAAGAGGATTTGATACATTTTTGATATTTTGTTTTTAAGCATATGAAAAAATATTGAGCCAAATATTAAATCGTTTTACTGAATTGTTTAAGAGTTAACGAACTCTAAAGTTATTGAGATTTAACATTGCTTCTTATGGAGAATTCGTAAATGTACATGGAATACAAATTAAAAAATATGAGATTCTTGTAAATTTTATTTTTCATGTACTCTTAGTAGTATTTTTTTTCGTAGAAACAGTAATTACATAACGTTTTACTAACGTTTTAGTAAAAATATTCAAATCACTGTTAAAATATTGTCGCAAGTTGCCAATAGACATAGTCAAACTAAAAGACTCCAAAAAATAGTAACTTTTTATCAAAAAGCCAGAGTCTAGATCTTACAAATGTATCGTCAAGAATTTATTTTTTACTAGGATCGTCTGTCCCATACACATCCTTCATAATTTTTCATTAAGTTAGATGAAAAATTCAAGAAATTAAAAATTCAAGAAGAAGTTCGTTTTTTCTCGTTTATTAACAACTTTTTAAAAAGAATTCACATCGAAACAAAATCTCAGGTAACACATTCATTTAAAGTTTGTATTTTTATATTCAATTTCAAGGGTTTTCCTATGTCTTTCGTGTATAAAACCGACACGCATTTGAGAGATCGCATCGTTGGCACTCTCTCGTGAATATATATGTACAAACGATTCTGTATACCTGTGCGCAAGGTGGAGGACGGAAAAGGTTCGTTGGCGAGGGTGGAGACCGAGAAAAAAAGGGAGTGAGACGAGGGAGAGAAGAAAGATTGCCTGCTCCAGCGGCCCAGCCTCTCGAATAAGAGAGGAAAATGGAGAAATGCGAGAACGACTCGTTATGGGAGTTATGACAGGGATATGTGCGTTTGTGTCTTTGCTGCGTACACCTTCAACGTTCTATCTTGCTGAAGAGTACGTTTGTCTGCGTCCTTTCTCCAACTGCGAGGAGGGGAAAGAGAGAAAGCGAAAAGAAGAGAAAGGATAATATGAGATACGGGAATTCATGGTAGCTGTGACAGCAGAGGTGGAAAAATGGTCATGATGGAGAGGTATAAGGGGCCATTTCATAAGAAAACATTTCCTCTCCTCGTTCGTACTGCACATTTTACCTTTTTTCGCACCTGATCCTTAAAACAGCCCAGGAGACGTTTCCCAAAATGCGTCGATCTCAAAGAGGCTTTCGAAAGCTTTTTTTTTTTGAAATATCAAAGTTCAAAAGCTTATTTTTCCATTCCTTTTTTCCACACTTCGAAGTTCGAGTAAATGAAAAAAAAAACTATTTCAAAAACATTAGGTCGATTTTTTTTACGGAAATAAAGCTTGCGCACGAATTTGAATAAATGTGGTTGCTTCTAAACTTTTTACTTGGCTCAATACAAATACATGTGTGTGCTTTTTTAGAGAAAGCATTTTGATATTTCACTCTTACGAACGATTTCTCACTCGATTCTTTGATCTTTGAGGTTTTTTTTCGAGATTTCCACTCGCTTTCTTCTTTCGCTTCAGGATAGAAGTCTGCAGAGGTGGAACCTGACCTGAGATTCTCGCAAGAGTAAGCAATCGTTCTCTCACTTTTCACTTCGTCGCATTTCACCCCTCAAGTATATGAGAATTTCGCGATGATTTTTACACCCTCAGTCTCAAGTTACTAACGACTTGACAAGCGTGTAAATATATTCACTCTCTTTCCATAAATTGAAAAATGCTTTTTTGAACAGTTGACGGAATTGCCTTCAAGAATTGTTTTCAATTTCAATTTCAACACTTTAACAAAATTTATATATAAATAATATATTCGTAAATTGGTATATGTAGGTATATTCAACACTCGATAGTGAGAAAATATTTCATTGATCGTTATAGGAAATATAAAAATTCAATCAATATTTTATGTGAAAGAACAATATTTATCGGGAAAAAAATATATAAACAATATCAATATGATTTCGAAAAAAAAACAGATTAATTTTTTAGGAATATATTATGTTCTCTTATTATATTTTTCTATACTCTATATTTTTCTATACTTTTCTATACTATATAAATTAAAGAGTGTCATTATTAAAGAAAAATTTGTACGTTGATTTCTTCTCTTCGTTAATTATATTTTGATAATAATCGTATAAGATCACTGATTGGAAATTGTGATTAAAAAAAGTGGCATTTTCGATCCCTTGAGGCAATAAAAGTATGAAAAATTATAGTGAATATCAGTATCAGACATTTCAAGTTTATTCAAACGATGGTTTCATTTTAAAATTGATCACCAGTTTCATATATCAAAATTCTGAATAAATAAGAGCAATTTGATATACAATTTATGAGAAACATGAAAAATGATTCAAATATCACGACATACATATATGTATATTCACTGTTTATTTTTATAAATTGAAAGATCATATCCTTGAAAGATGCTATGAATAAATCACTGCGAGAACTCGTTTTTTCTTCTCATAATGTATATCTTTCAATGTAGAAGTAATAAATTTGAAAATTGCCGAACGATTGACAAGTGTCCGTTTAATCGAGATCCATTATTTGATTGGGGGTCGTACTAGGTCTCACCCCAGCGTTTTCGAACGCTCGAGTACACCGGAGCTCCGTCCCCCAAGTCCGTCGAATTTTCCCGTGAAAATTGGAATCGATGAGAAGTACGGGGGGGAAGGGGGGAGTTTGATCGTTCCCTCTCGAGTTCGGTGGGTTGGGCACGCGATGTTAGGAGCTCGCTCGGAAAATGCCCGCGGAGGCAGTACAATAATTGGTTATAATGAAACGCGTGCTGGCTGCGAGTAATGGAACCGAAAAATATCGATTCCCAAAGGTGAGCGTTCTCGCAGAATCGCTCCGAGTTCAAACACGAGAACATCAGGCGAGTTTTTCGACCTCGCGCTGCGAATTAACCGTACAATAACCAAGGTCACGGCAATCCCGGGAAAGCCCAAAATCAATTACCGTGCGGTGGAGAAGAGCGATCGAGCACGTTAAACGTGAACGCTATCTTTACAATAGAACGCAATATCCGCACGCACTCAGTTTTTGGACAAAGCGCATGAGGGAAAGAGGGAGCGGGACGCGGAAAAAAGGGGAGGTGCGCCAACGACGAGGGTTGAAAAGTACAAGGGTGGTCCCGGGACCTCAATAGCAAATATATTCCACCATATTTAGCTCTCTCTCTCTCTCTCCGACTTTTCGAAGGAGCTAAGCGCGGGGAACGAGGAGGAAGCATCGGGGCTGGATGAATTCTCAGAAGAGAGAGAGAGGCCGCAAAAACGCGAAAAGCGAAGCCAGCCACCGGAGAAGCGGTGCGAGGATTCGAGAGCTTACCGAAGGAGCGAAGGAGGGTACAAAAGCGATGGAAAGCGAGTAAAATATGATGCTTTTAAGACCGAGCAAGAAGAGAAGTTCCGACGACGCTTTTCTCAATTTCAGTTTGAAGATTAAGGAAACCTGTTTCGACGCTGAAAATGAGAGTCCGACGTTTTTTTTTATCATCGCCCCTCCTCTCATCGTTTTTCATGACTGTTCTTAATTATACTTGCTCGTGTAAGATTATTTGCGTATCTGTCCAGTACTTTTTACACGCATTGAGGGTTAAAATACACGTAGCAGGTATCGGAGAATTTTATCAACGCACGCTTGGACGTCTCGAGAGGTTAGACGATATTTGACGTATTGGAGAAACTTTTGAGGAATGTAAATCGATAATTTTTATTATCTACTATTTATCTATTATTTTTATTATCTATTATTTAAGGGTCACTTTTTAGTAACCCCCAAAAAAGAACTAGCATATTGTAAAAAACAAGGCAAGTACATTTTACAGATTGCATAATTGTTGAGGAAAATCCTATATTAAAAAAGACATGAGGCCTATAATCGATTAAGGTAGGAGTCGCGTGACAGTATATTCAAAAGTTTGGTTTTACGTGTTAATTAAATGTAAAATCACTTGAAATTTTTTGAGACAGAATTTTTTCAAAATTTATGCTGATCTTCATTGACTTCATATTAACATGTGTGCAAAATTTAAAGAGGCTTCACCACGTCGTTATCGAGATATTTATTTTTAAAAATTGCCACTTTTAACATGGGCTCTTATGAGAGATCAAAAAATTTGACGACTTTTAATAATTAATATCTTTATAACTAGATGGTGAAGCTTCATAAAATTTGGCATACATTTCGACACGATCTCAAAGAAAATTTGTACAAATTTTTAAGAAATTCTGTCTCAAACGATTTTACGCGACTCTTGCGTATCATGCGGAGCGTATTGACTTTTGGCTACTCCCTACTTATTAAAAAAAAATCCAACGTGCTCTGCTTTGGAAATAATGACCTTTAATATCATTCATTTCATCTTGCAAATTTTTTTAAGAATTACCTATTATGAAATCGATACTTTTTAGCAAACACCAGAATCTGGTTTTTACAAATTTAACTTCAAGAATTTATTTTTTGCTGGTATTTTCTGTCCCATACATTCTTAATATTATAATTATATTGAATATTTCAAATATAGTAAAAATCTATATCAAGAAAGAGCCATTAACACCGAAAACTTGGAGTGCGATTACTCTACCCAAAAGATAAGTTTTTCTCTTTTTATACAACAAAAACTGAAAATTTAAAAAAATTAATGAATAGAGGTATCAAATTTAGAAATTTAAAAAAGAAAATTATTACAAGGATCGAGAAGGAACGATCGAGGGAAGGGAGAAAAATAAAAATATCGTTGCTGAAGAACACACGTACAAAGAGAGAGAGAGAGAGAGAGAGAGAGAGAGAGAGAGAGAGAGAGAGAGAGAGAGAGAGAGAGAGAGAAAAGGGGCGTAATAGAAACGGTCTCGCTGTGCAAGACAGGTCTTGCTCCGAGATATGGAAAAATGCACGCTGATCTTCTGAAAAATGGGGTCGTAAAGCATTCCACTTATATTGCCTCTTGACCCCCTTTTCCTTTCTCCTCTCGTGCTCCTGCTCTGCAACCAAATCTATTTTCATCCTCGCCGTCCTATGCATACGTATTCACTGGTTCCCTTTCGCTCTTCGCCATTGCTCGACGAGGAGAGCTTCGATCTTCGAGAGCGAGCAACTTCCGGTCCCAATTCCTTTCTTCACCAACGACGACGACGACGACGACGACGACCGCACGTCGTCGACGAGAGGGACATCGAGTCTTCGTCGTTTTCTCCATACTTCGGAATTTTGTTCATTCCTCGCCCTCCTCCTCCTCCTCCTCCTCCTCCACCTGACCCTTCTTTATCAACCCCTTCTTTTCTACCACTCCCAAACGGGAGACAACTCGACCTCCATTATTCATTATTCCGGAATAATTCTCCGAGACGGTGATGCATGGAAAAGCTACCAGTATGGAAAATATTTTCACGAGCTCTTTGATCAGCTTCTCTCGATATTATCGCGAAATATTATTCGGGTCGAGGGCCATATATACTTACGGTTCAGATGAAAAATTTTATTTCTTGCGGAGATATTCTTTTTCTTCGTGCGTTGCAAGTAATGAAACTCTTTTTCTTTCTTTCAGATGTGATCTCGATGTGCTTATTTTCGAGTGGATAAAATAAGCTGGATAGAGCGAGGACACATATTTTTTTCGCTCATCGTCTTTCATCGAGCCAAGTTTTAATCCCGGTAAGTTGAATTCATTGCGAAGTACATATTTAATGACGTGGTTATTTTTAAAGAATGCAATTATAAAATTGAGTTTAGAATTTTATTCGGATCTCGCATTTTTTTAATTCATGTAAAAAAATTATTAGAGCAAGACAAGAAATTGTTGAGAAGGAAATAATTTAAATTACAGTTTTTAATTTAAATTAAAAAACAACTTCTTGAGTTGTATTCAGCTACAGAGCCAATATATATTGTAAATTAGAAGTAATCTGTTTTTAGGTTTGATCTGCACTTTTTGCAATGAATTTTTTTTCTATTCTCGTACTCAAAAACATTAAATTAAATCAATTTAGAATAAACGTACACGAATATTTATACATGTGTTTCATATATGTATAAAAACAATTTCTGATAAATTTATGTCTGAATTAGGTATACATTTGACGATACTTTATAGACGTATTTTGCGACGTGTCATTCTCATCACAAGAAATGTTCCCATATTAGCTATTTAAATAATATATGAATATTTTATGAAACGTCCTAAAATTTCATAATTTTTGAAAAAAATCAAACAAGCACATAATACACGAAAAATACACAATATTGGAATATATTGCAACTTTTTTTTCGACAAATTACACCTTTTGCATGAATTTGATTTAGTGTTATTTTAATGAAAATTGGTTTAATGTAATACAATTTATTTGCATTGGAGGCTTAATGATTATCAAAAAGTTTCTTTAATATAATATAAGGAGCATATTATTATTGATCCTTACATTATTAATTTTAATTAATAATATGTGTGAGCATATTACATTAATTTATTATTAAATAGGTATAAATGTTAATAATATCTTCAAATATTTTATTAATTATTAATAATAACTATATTATTAATATCACATTATTATATTATTAATGAATATCAATAATATAAGGATTATCTTTCAAATTATGGGGCATGCTTAAGAACGTATGAGCGATATTTTGAAAAATATGAGAATTTGATAAATTGTTGGTATTATATTTTCTTAAGTATATGAAAAAATGTCATGCTATATTTGAAATCGTTTTACTGAATGATTTAAGAATTATCAAACTTCACAAAGTTGCTAAGCCTTAAATTGTTTCTTATGGAGAATTCGTAAATTTGCACTAAATACAAATTTTTTGATATCAGATTCTTATAAATATTTTTTTATACATTCGTAGTAGTGTTCATTTTGTATGAACAGTAATTTTAAAATGTTTTACTAAATATATTTCAATTAATTATTTAAGCAATAATAAATGTTCAAATTATTGTTAAAATATGCTCAAGCTGTCAATTGATAGTCTCAAAAAATTGGCAACTTCTTAGCAAAAGCCACAGTCTAGATTTTACAAATATAACATCAAAAATTTACTTTTTACTGAGATTGTCTGTCCCATATACATTCATAACTGTTGAAAATTGTATCTTTTAACGAAAATTGCAAAATTTATTTACGGATTGTCTTCGAACATAAGAATAAAAAGACCGGATTAATCCGAGCGAAAATATTCTCATATGTGTTTAAATATGCGTATACGAGCGAGTCTCGAGGAGAAATATGAGCGCGACAGTTCGAGACCCCACCTGTCGCCCTTTTATAATGCTTTAAGCCAGTTATTATATGAGAGAAGAAATCTCGTCGTCGAGTGGGCGAGAGAAGTAGAGGCGCGTTTTCGCTATACCATTTGTTCTTTCCACGCTCCCCCGCCGGCCTCTATACCCGTTTTTTCTCCCCGTTCGCTCTGGCGTTCGCTAAGTGGCGAATTTTCTGGTCGACATAAAACGTTCCGGCGGCCGCAATTTTTTCCACCCCCTTCGCGCACTGATTTTTTCTCACTTTTGCCGCGAGCCGGAAAAGCCCTGTGTATACGCGGCCGCTTCGGGAAAAAAGTTAATACACCCTCCGTCGCTTCTCATCAAATTTTTTTCTCGATGAAATCGACAAGCGCGAGAGGGGCGCGGAGGGCACGCGAAAAAAGTGAGAGAGAGAGAGAGAGCGAGGGCAAATAAAAAGGTAAGATCGTAATACCGGTAAAATCCGCGATCTCTTCACCGCTCGGAACGAATTTTCCAATCCTTTTTCACCCGTTCCATCATACCCTTTCTCGAGCTTATTCGATAAAACTCTCTGCGACACGGGAGCAGAACGAGAGAAACGGGAGGGAGACAGGGAGATAGATAAAGAGGAACAGCGAGGACACGCGCTTTTCTCCCACGAGCTAAGGCGATTACTCCCAACTATTTTTTCAAACCACACAGAGCCAAGCCTCTCTAATTCCTCGTCCTTTCCCTCCTGCAGTTTGTGCTTTCTCTCGTAACGCTCGCGTCAAATTTATGCCGCTATAGACTCTGTATATACGTATACGCGCCGCCCGGTATATATACATTTAAATCTATAGAATCTATAGAATGGAACGTCGATGCAGCTGCGGCCGTTACCCAAAGTTCGGAAAATATTTTCGTTACGGTTCCCGATCAATTATCGAACGTCATAGCCCACGCGGTCCTTGAAAGCTTTTTTCCCATGGCACAAATTTCAAACGCGAATGCTCCCCTTGTTCTGCTTTCTTTTTTTTCCTTCATTCCGCGCAATTCCTCAATCAATCGGTCTTATTTTATTCCTTCTCTCGCTTATTCGTCTCCGCGTCCCATTTTTTTTTCTTCTTCTTCTTATTTGATATAATCGATTAAATCCACGCATCGGACGTTCTGCGAAATGATATAATGATAAAACCGCGATAACATGTGGCAGCCAGCCGACTGTGAAACCAATAAAACGGGACAATGGTGAATTTTGCTCGATAGCACGGACGACGCGCGTACATCGACATATGGACGCAAATTCTGTCCACTGAGTCACTGACACTCTCTCCGTTCTTCTTTGACGACGACGCCGGCGACCATCGGGAATTCGCGCTGTGACTATAAGTCCGGAAAAAAAAATGAGAGGAAAAAAGTGAATACGAAAATTGAAATCGGTCGGAAGCGCTGCAGAACGATCATATCAATTTTCTGAGGGGACAGAACGAGGGTGTTGGGATTTGTCCAGGGAGATGAGAAGCCTCGGGGCTGACGAAAAATGCTTCGTTAGTCCTCGGCATGGTCCAAAAATTGTATTTATTGGCCAGCCAATGCATCGCGAAGGTTCAGCACTTTTAAACAATACGACGAAAATAATTTATAGTCTTTAGTGCAAAAATATTAATTATGCGTTATTTTTTACCTATATGACTACCTATCAATGACTGGCGGGTATAGCTTATCTCGAAATAGATATTTATGCCACTCGGTTGGAAAGTGGCGATTTTCTGACAATCTTGATGTTGCGATTTGAGTCTAAGATTTGCGCGTTTCGAGCACGCCGCCCAATGCCCGAAAATTGAACTTTCTGAGCAAGGATAACAAAAAGTAAATTTTCCTAATTTTCGCTAAAAAATAAGTGACAGTGTTTTGTAATACACTTATAAATTGCACCATGAAGTTTTAATATTTAAGGTAGTACATCCACGAAACGATTTTTTAGGAGTTTGTTAAGATTGTGCATAAACTATATTTGATGTTATGTGTAAATATGTATTAAATTTTAAGAAGTTTCTCTGCATAGAATTCGGGATATTCATTATCGAAAATCACAATTTTTTCTTCGTTCCCACAAGAGTACGTGTTAAATACTGCGATCTACAACTCTAAATTTCTTGACTTCTAAAAAGTAAAACTTTTTGAAATTTGGTACAGCTTTTCATGGTACACTTCAAAGAAGCTTCAAATACATTTTTTTAACCCTCAGGGTACACACTGGGTTAGCGTAACCCAGACGAATTTTGAAAGTAGCGCCATTCGAAAAAAAGAAAATGGCGGAGGTTGGTATAG
>JAPYYW010006336.1:0-15907 GCA_030522545.1 Cremastinae sp. A BG-2022a
ATCCAGATCAATCGATTCACAAAGTGCTGAGAATATCAATTTTTCCTAATTTTCAGTATTTTTTGATTTATTCAGAAATGGTAATAGATAAAGATCTGACACTTACAGCATCGAAGTATCTTATTAGTACCAACATTTCCGGAAATGATGAGCCCGATACCTTTCGGGGGCCGATTCGGTATACTTATCGTCTCGTGGCCGTTTCAATATTTTTAAATAGAAATTTCAGAAACTACTGTTTAAATGGTATTGTTAGTATGCACAAATGTGCAAGTAAAATGAATTATCTACTAAATTAAACAATAAAAATTAGTGAAAATGTGCCTTTTCACTATAAAATTCACGTAACCCCTTAATCAATCTCTCTTGTAAATTTATAAAGTATCGATCCAAAGTGTTTGAACGATTTATGAAAAAAAGTACACTTCGCACTGAGACACTGCCGCGTATCTCGATGAAGAAAACATTTCATTTTGTATTTCATTCAGATTTTTAAATTTAAAGATAAGGTAAATGTTTTAGGACAGCTAAGCATTTCCGAACTTTATCTTTATTTAAAAAATATTCAAACAAAAAAATCTTCTTGAAATTCACATCTAAACTGTTGTCTAATATTTTAGCGATCCAAAACTTATATTATGCGTTCATTTTAATCAATATTTTTAGTAAATAAACACTTAAATGTTTGATCTTGTAGGATGTCCCAATAGTTGGACAGAAAATCGACCCTGTCTCCAGGGTTGAGCGAATTTATTACAGAAAATGAACTTTATGAAAAATACACCTCTTTGTACAGGAAAAATAATTCATACGATTTTATTTAGTGAAAAATTCAAACATTTAAAATAATGTAGCAAAAATTATCCAACTATTGGGACGTTTACCTTAGTTGTGCCACGTTGTCGTTTACCTTAAATTTGCTCGAACTCGCGTTGACATCATAAACACGTAAATGTTAAATTTTGAAAAGCTTCACTGTATGCAAACCGAGATGTGTGTTGGTGAAAATCACAATTTTCGGGAGTCTGCTCATCAATGAACATATTAAAAATGTAATTTTTTTACTATGGATATTCGTAATATATTTAATAAAAAATAAAACTGATAATATTTTACATTTTTTGCATCCATTTTACATATTTTCCTATTATCGGGTTTTTTTTCAACTTATTAAAAATGTTGACAGTTTTCAAGCTTTGAAAATGTAAAAGTTGATGAACCTCTCCCGCAAACGTCAAAAGTTTTTCATTGATTCAACTTCTTTTGAAAATGTCAACCTCTTTCGAAAATGACACAAGCATCGGTCGGAATAACCCCTTTCAAAAACGTAATCGATTTGTGACATATCTCGATGCGATAGATGTGATATGTATATCTAGGTGCGACATTTGATCTATATATATTTTTATCTCTGTCTCTCTCGCTCTAATATGCCACGCATCTATCTGTCTCTTTCGCACGGTCGCATTGATTAAAGACGAATTATTCAGAAATGGTGAAAAAAATCGTCAAATTTAACCGTATCAAATTGTGAATGCATGTATAAAGAGGCTATGATTATGGAGTATTGGTTGGATTGTAATAAATCCAAAACCATTTGAAAGAACGAAAAAATTGTTTTTTTTGGGGGGAGCGGGAGGTAGGCACTGTCAGATTTGCGATTAAGTACTCCATCGTGTGGAGCTATTTTCGATAGAATATCGAAAAATTCGAAATTAATTCAATCTTACACATAATAGACACATCAGTCTTTCGCTTCAGATCGGACGAATTTCATTCGCTTTTCTTTCATTACTATAGGCAATGCGATACGCGCTTCGCGCGTGCTAACTTTGGTTATAGATTGACGTTTTGAGAATCTGTCAGTTCTTTTTGTGCAAACTGTCAGTTTACATCCGAAACAAAAATAAATTTTTGAGAGCCAATCAAAATCTTGGAAGGTCTATTTCATTCGAAACGTGACAGTTCTACTTTATATCTTTCATTATTTGGCATCGAGACACTCTCTTGATATATACTAATATTGGCAATTAAAAAATTATATACTTGCAAAAATAGATTGCCCAATCTGTATTACTCATGATTCTAGTACATATATATTTCTTCAAATTAATCAAACGAGGAAATAATTCGGTTTTTACACAAAAAATTATAATGAAATATTCGTCAAAAATTTGCAAAATACTAAATAAAAGTTGCATAATGCGAATGATGTTTATAACCAACGTTATCAGGATCTTAACACATACTATCAGAAAGTTTCACTTCTACCGCGCGTATAGTTCTACACGCTGTACTAGTTAGTATATAGTTCTCACAGGATAAATTTCACCTCTAAATTACATACGTCAGTTGGTCGAATAATATATACAATGCCTTCTGGGTAAAAAAAAGGTAAGTTTTGGAAAACATTTATTTTATAGAAAACTGAAAAATGATGATGTACGCACTCATCGAATGAAATTCAAAAAACTTGAAGATAAGCAAAAAATATATGATCAAATTATAGGTGCATCTGAATTAGATAAACGGATTTATTTTTATCAAAATATGGATCTAGGACTTCACTTGTTTCAAACTATAAGAATTTTAGAAGCTTACTTTTTATTTTTATTCAAATTTATGTAAAATTCCTTATGGACTAACCTAAGTATATTTAAATATTGAATGCCAGTATAAAAGTATTTTTATATTATATCATAATTAAAAAAAATGAGCAGCTTTTAATGATTAATTTCTCAATATTTTAATGTATGATGTGTGATGAACCTACAATAAAAAAAATTCAATTTCATTGAATTTTGTTATACAATGACACAACTATACCTTAATTGAGTCTGTTTTTTGGTATATCGTTAGAGAATGATTTCAACACAATGTCACATTTGTCTTGGGCTCGCATCTGCCAGTTTCTCGTAGAACTTACGAGCGGAAAGAGCGACAGGCGTGCTCGGAAATGTAGCGAGGAAGAGCCAACATCGACAGGTATACATACACGTATCGTCCCGTTGAAATAAGAGAAAAGGGGAAAAAATTGAGAACCCGAAGTGTGCGTTATCTTCACGCGATATCTCGATATCTGTCTTCCTGGCCTGTTTTTAAGGCCGGCTGTTTCCCGATACCGAATGATCCAAATCCTCGGGACGTAAGGTGTGTCTGAACCAACGTGCACGCGTCGATAGAACCGCTTCCTCCCCTTTTTTCCCTCTTTGACCATATTTTTGCCAAGTGTACGTACACACAATTATCGATACATTAAATTATGTAAATAATAAATTAATATTAAATTAAGTCAATAAAACTTGAAAAAAGCCTATAAAATTTTTCTAACATTTTCCAAAGAATAGATAATAAATTATAAAATTAAATAATAAATTAATGTCCAATTATGTAAAAAAACTTTTAAAAAGTCTATAAATAAATTTTAAAAAAATTTTAACGCAAAACCGATCAGGATAGAACATTTTTCGCACACTAATTGAAATCACGATGTTATTTATTACAAAGTACTAACATAGTTATTAAAGTGACAAATATATATGTCACCTAGTTGTCACTTTTCAGTATAATTGTATATATATTAATTGTAATACTATATACTAATTATAATTTAATATTATAATATTAATTATAAAATCCTCATAATTATATAGAGTCCTAATTATTATATAGTTAAAATATATAAAAATAAAATATTACAAAATTAATTCTATTATTGTAAATATTTTTATAGTAAAACTATAAATCTAATTTGGAATTGAATTAACAATATAATAAAATCTAGTGCCAATAATATACCGTACAATCGAATAATGTAAATATTATAAATGAACAAGGTCTACAAATTTATTAAGACTTATGTTAATCAGTCTGTCACTTGATGTATATAGTAAGGTATGCCATAATTTTTTTTTCAGTGTACAAAGCAGTCCGTGAAATGATGAAAATCCGAAAAAAATTGAGATCCGATCGCGAGCCCTGAAAACGAAGCGAGAAAAAAAGTCGGTGATGAAATCACAAAGCCGAAGGCGAGAAATGAAATTTTGCGTGGGACAGCCCGTATATTCGTAAAGAATCGCGTGACGACACGCTCAAAGTTGCAGTGAATGGAAATTTTAATGTCTATGGAGACACGTATATATTTTATATTAACCAGGTGAAACTCGCTGTGCGAGCATTCGTTTTATATATTATTATTTATTTTCTGCCCTCGTCGGCGACGAATGCGAAAACATTTAAATGGGGTTCCAAAGATATATTCATCATTCTAATTAATTCATTATTCGCCAATTAATTTTTCTCTCTCTCTTCTTCACAATCGGCAGCCATTTTTTTCCACCGCCATCTTTAGCTCGCTCCCTTCGTGTTCTATTGTATTCTTCAGGACGAAACCTGTTATTACCTTTCTCGCCCCTGCCTTCTTTTCCCCTCCCCTCTCGACAGCATTTTATTCTTTGTTCGTGAATGGCACGATTTGTTTTTTCCTTTTTTTTTTACGAATCGGCATCATCTCTCCATTATATACTTTTATTTGCATAAAATACAATAAATTGCTTCTTCAATTATTTTCTTTCTTTTAAAAAACAACAAAGTCTAATAAGATATATAGATAATAAGATATAAGATTTTCAACATTGTGCAATTCTTTTTTATTTGGCTGAAAAATTGGTTAGATTTGACTGATTATATGCAATAAAGAAGTTAAAATTACTTTGATAGAAAATGTATGATAACTTGATAAAAAGGAAAGACAGTAATAAAATGAGACTTTCAAAATTGTGCAATTATTTTTTATTTGGTTAAAAAAATTGATTAAATTTGACTAGTTAGTAAAAAGTTAAAATAACTTTGATCGAAAATGTATATGTCCTTATAAAATCCGATATAAATTGTAGCACAAAGTGAATATTACAAAATAAAAGGAGGGATTAAGAGCGGCAATGTGGCACTTCGGAGCGGCGGAGTAGCTCGCGTATTCCTTTTTTTTTTCTGGCAATGGGCATAATTATAATATTAAAACTTGCCGCTCGTCGTGGCTCGTAGACCGGTGTGTCGCTCGGCGGTACCCCGTCCACTTCCCTCAGGAAAAACATAGGGGCGCGCCACCGCGTCGCGGCTCTCAAATTCATTTCCCTCGTCCCGAGAATCGAATCGACGAAGATAAAAACGATCGAAAATCCAAAAGAGTGAATCCCCAAAAAGAAAAAGAACAAAAAATGCTCACTTAAAATCTTCTTTTTTTTTCTCAAACAGAAATAAATCAAGATCCAGCTCGAACCACGTTTGATCTTGAGAAAATAATTCGAGAATGATAACCGAGAAAAGATGATTTCGGTTGAGAATCCCTGGAGGCGAGTTTGCATCGAAGGACCTCGCATCCTTATACACTGTCGCCCGATGCCGCTATGTCTCGGACACGGAGCACGAGTTTGCGGAGGAACACGCTCGTGTACGCGGATCCCATACATATCGATTAAATACGCATTGATTCGCGTATATTGCGCTCTCTCGGGTATAGAATTAAAATAAAACAACAAAGAGGTTAAATTATGTCTAAGCCCGCGTATGTCTGCGAAAAAATATAAAATCACTAGAATATTTCAAATCCCCGCATCAATAAAATGAAGAACAAAAATAATGATTATTGATTCGCGCATCGCGCATTGAGGCATATCATAATAAACCCGAACAAATAAGTATTTCGCGAACGTAACATATATTTAATATTATATTTAAACGAGTTAAAAAGTCAATCACTGGTCGTGTCTCGTGGAGATCTCGAGGATATAATGTCGTGCGGGGAGAGAGCGATAGAAAATACGGGAAACGTGATAAGGGGGCTCTCGCGCGAGCATCCGCGATAATCGTCGCGAGACACGTCGCATGACCCGCGCCGGCTAATCGGTCCTGCGAGAGTCCTGAAAATTTTCTTACCGGTTTCGTCCGATACGATCGCGTTCATACATCAATTCGCACACAAGCGAGAGCCCTCGTAATGGCGAGTGCTTCGAGCTTAAGCGACTGGTTCGTCCGTCTCTCTCTCTCTCTCTCTATTTTTTTATTCCGCGCGTATATAACTGACGCACTCGTTATGATCTGATTAATCCGAAATATTTTACTGCCCGCTCGACTGCCGTCTGTATATGTACGAAAAGAAGAAGAAGAAGAAGAAGAAGAAGAAGAGAGAGGAGAGAGGAGGGGTGAGGTGCGTGTCTCTCGGTTGTACTGCCCGATCCGTGTATATATATATGTATAGCAGTCGCGCCCGGTTGTCAGGACTGCCAGGAAGAGAAGAAGATAACACGATGCAGCAAAAGGAAGAAATTGAGATTTCTGAGATCTTCGGAGCTTCCCAGGATTTCGTTTCAAGCTTCAAAAAGACGAAACGCGAAACACTTCATGAAGATATTCATCAGTATATACAAACTTGACAATTTTTATCCGTTTCTCATCGTTAAAAAGAGAAATATTTCTCTTTATTGCCTGATAAAAGTTGGCGACGTGCGCAAATCTTTTACGGGGGGAAGATTAATTTTATAAATCGATAAATAATAAATAAATTAATAAATAACGAACAAGCGTGGAAAAAATTCTGCTTGGCAGTGGAAAGAGCTCGGAGCGGCGAGACAACCGGTCACGGGCCACGGATCCCACAGGCGTCCTATAAATCCCACGACTAACGGGTAACCAAGTAACCAAGTAAGAAAATAAGGATCGCCCCGCGGGGTTGGACTGCAAACCGGGCATTTATTTTTCCACGACTTCGCCTTTCCAATTAACTCTAGTGTACGTGTACCAGCGCGTGTGTCTCGGCCGCGAAAAATCCCGGCGACTCGATTTCGGAAGCCCAACGGCGACGGTTCGATATTTTCAAAGTTTCACCCAAAAAAAAGAATTTATCTTTTTTTTTCTATTTTTATATAACAATAGTCTCTATTTATTTATTTATGTAATCAAGATTTTTGAATTTATGTTTTTATTAATTTTGGGACACACGCATATATATATATATACGAATGATATATTAACTTTGTGAAAATGTAGGTCATATAGAATTTAAGAATATATGTATGTATGTTAACCCCTTAAAAAAGATTTGAAATTAAATTTTGGTTATATGTGGATAAATATTTGACATCAGGAAATAATTCTTGCATACAATTGTTAGGAATGTATTTTGTAATATTTGCAAAAAATTCGAATACTCACTCATATGGAATGTTAAAGTATTCAATAAGATCTAACTTTGGAAAAAACAAAGTAACAGATAAAAATAGAATTTGATAGAAAATGAATAAGAAATAATGTATAAGTATATTGAAAAACATTATTTTTATATGACAGGAATCATAAAAAAATAGGTATATGGAAAATTTTTATTAATATATTTTATTATCATCCATAAAAAATGATTACAATAAATTCCTTTTTAATTAGCGAAATCCTATATTAAAAAAGACATGAGACCTCTAATCGATTAATCGGAATAGAACGCATTATGTCATGTTGTATGAAGTATGCGCCTAGAAGAACAGTAAAAGATTAATTCCAACATGTCAAGAAGGAAAAAGTGACCACGTTTTTGCTTGTGCTTCAAAAATCTAAAAAAAAAATAAATAAATTCTAAAAATTTTGCAAATTCAAAGTGTATTTAACGAAACTAGTCTTGGACGTGGACAAATATACCTGAATAGTTCGAGGATCGTAAACATTAAAAAAAAAAAATGAAAGCTCGTCGAGCGTAACAAGGAGAAAAATTCCAAATTTCCGAGAATACCTCGACTATTGTTTATCCATGGTGATTATTTGTCAGGGTCGAGTGAAAAACCGAACACACGGTTTTGGTTGTTTGGATTTTCGACTCAATTCGAGATGAGTAGGCTGGTAAAAAGTGTTGTAATAAAAGACGTGTCGGGTCTTGCATGGTATAGTTCGTTACCGAAAAATATTTCATAGAAATAATTCGATAAGTTCAATTGAGTGTCAGTTCCAGTGTAATTTTCAATCATACGAAAAGAGAATAGTGTTTAGTGTTTCAAATTTATAATATCGTTTCGAAATACTTTTAAAAATGTGGATGAAGGTACTGATGTCCAATTGACGCAAATAATCTTGATCCTGCTATTTTATTCTACATAGTCTTATTTCCGTTACATTAAACGTATGCAGTCCTTTAAATTCGAACAAACAGTTTTTTAATAGCGGTTTTACTTCAAATAATTCGATTTTTCATCATAAATTACTAGTTCTATATATTTTTATTTACCCATATATTATATTTAATAGTTCTTTTTTTAACTTGATTAAAAAAAATATTGAGTTTCGTATGGTGTGGTGAAGAAGTGAAGTGCGAGGCCCATGGAACATATATTGAGCAGAAAATTAGGAAGATTTGCATCATCGTCTCTATGAATCACCCTTAATAAAGCTGATTTCGTCTAGAGAAGGATAAGAAATGGCTAATTGAAAATTTTATGGGTCTATACAAAAACCAGTATCCTAAAAAAAATTCACAACATTAAGAAAAATTTTTAATTTTTTAATTTTTAAAGCTTATTCAATCAAATATCCTATTTCAAAAAAGACATAAAAATTCTATAATCAATTCATTGGAGTAGAGCGCATATGCGTCCATAGAAAAATCGCAAAATATCAATTTAAGGTATAGGAGTCGCGTAAAATCGTTTGAGACAGAATTTCTTAAAAATTTGCGCAAGCCATCTTTGAGGTCATGTAGAAATGTATGCCAAATTTTATGAAGCTTCACCATATCTGGTAATCGAGATATTAATTGTTGAAAGTCGTCATATTTTTCAATCTCTCATAAGAGCCTGTGTTAAAAGTGACAATTTTTTAAAATAAATATCTCGATAACCACATGGTGAAGCCTCTCAAAATTTTGCACACATGTTAATATGACGTCAAAGAAGATCGGTATAAATTTTGAAAAAATTCTGATGATTTTACATTTAGTTAACACGTACAGAGCCAAACCGCTGAATGTCACACGACTCCTACCTTAAGCATGTCGAAGAAGAAAAAGCGGCCGCGTTAACGTACATGACATGTATAGGAAATTTTCTGAAAAATCTTGGAAAAATTGGTCTAAAGCGCTAGAATTTTTACCGTGCAGCACGGTAAAATTGTAATTTTTCTCGGACTGTGATGTGACCCGCGCTTCGCGCGTGCTAACTATAGTAAAAATATGACGTTTTGAGGAACTGTCATTTCTTTTTGTGCGAACTGTCAATTTACATCTATGAATACAGTTGCAATCACCATCGGAAGAAAATGAAAATTTTAAAAGCCAATCAAAATCTCGGAAGGTCTATTTCATTCCAAGTGTGATAGTTTTACTTTATAAGTAAGGACTAGAGGCGATGCGATCCCCCCTTAGCGCGTCCTAACTTTTGCTTCCAGAGTCCAAAATTGGCGTTTTGTGAATCTGTCAGTTTACAGCAATGAATTTGATTACAATCACCATGGAAATAAAACGAAATTTTCAAGAGCCAATCAGAATCTTGAAAGGTCTATTTCATTCTAATAAGCGTGACAGTTTTACTTTATAAATAAGGATTATGTATAATATATATTAACGAATCTTTACAAAAATTTGTAAAAAATTCTATCGAAAGGATTTTTTATTCTTGATTTTTGGCTTACAAAGAAAAAGTATTTACCAAAAATTGTTTTGTAAATCGAAAATAATGTTAAATATTCGAGTAATATACAATAACTTATGTTAGGGAATAACGTGTGAAAACTCGAGGAAAAAAAAAGAAAAATTTTCTCGAGTTGGTGGGAGAAAAATTGGGAGAGTTTCATTTATAAATGCACAAATAAAAGTTGGATCTTGATTGCGCTAGGTTGAAAATCGTATAGATAATTAGCGCGGAGCGAGTATTTCGCAGGCAAATTCTCACGTCGGGATTCATAATTCATGGGGGGGTTCTCGTAACTCGCTCCCATTCGACGAAGCGGCGAAAGATTTTCATTTGCAATAATACGCGGGCGATCGGAGCAGAGCGGGATCGGGCGGTCGGGGGGGGGGGGGGGAGGCGGGCGGTAGCGAGGATGTGTATACACGCAGATATAGAGAATTAGCAAGATTGATATAGAGGCCGTTGATGGTTGGCAAAGTTGTTGCCCGGGACGGAATAAGGAGAGAATAACCGGTCGCATGGGGAATCGCCGCGGCGGACCAGATTCACCGTGCTTTACCATAAATCAATCTGGCGCGCGCGTTGGGTACATGCCCCAGAACGTAACGGCGTAACGGCGGGCATATAAAGAAGATTTGTTATGCCGATTTTTACAATCGGCGATATGTACATACGCACCCGGCTTGTCCGAAGATATAATTATATAAAAGGCATCGGAGAACGCGAGCGCTACCGAGTTCCTGTTTAATTTTCTGTTTGTTTTATAATGGACTCCGTTAATCCGCGGCGATTCGAAACTAGTAGTATGCGCTCGTCCGCCGCGCTCCGTATATCAATCCTCCTCTCTTTTTCCTGCTCCGGCATTGTTAAAAATAGCCGACCTCTGCATTTATATTCAATATAACCAGTACCGATAAATCAGGATCTCGAACTCGTAATATAATAAAACAAACGGTAATTACAATAATTATATTTGTTAAAAAAGCTGCACGGTGCGCGGGGATGTGAAAAAACGAATCCGACTTGCCGAAGATCTGCTCGAATGTGTATCCCGAGCTCGCCCCGGCTCTCTTGCTTATCACCGTGATATATTCTCTCGGGAAATATATTGAGTTAATAAATACGTCAAATTTATGTATGTGTATATCCCTGAGAGAATAAGTGGTTACTCTACGACAAGTTTAGCGTGTCCACTATACACATGCACCACCGCGCGCGATTTCATCGTGAAAAATAAATGAAATCGGAGGATAGAATAAACGCGTTGCGAATCGCAATAACGTATACACGCGTATAGATATTTCGTTTGGAAAAAAAGGAAAATGAAGGGCGATCGACGATGAGGAGAAAAAAAAATAGAGGCTCGAGACACTCGGCGACTATCTCGACGAATAATGGAATCGATTTCAAGATTTTCCGTCTCCGTTTTCCTTTTCTCTCTTTTTATTCCTCTCGTTTCCTTTTTATATTCTCACTCAGCGCGAGATCCCGGCTCGGAAAAAATGCCCGAGCTAGAAGCGTCTCTTTTTTTTTTTTCGAACGGCTGCTGCCGCCGCCGTGGCCGGAGCTCTGTTCCTCTCCTGGCGATCGACCGGTGATCTCGATCTTCGAGAGAAAACCGGTCGTGCACCGCGCGCACACGCAGCGCGGGCTCGAGAGAGAGAAATCCGCGAGATATAAGTCTCACACTTGAATCTTTTGCCCCTTTTCCATATATGCGGCCACGACACAAGAAACAAAAAAATTACGGCTAAATAAACGAAAAGGAAGCGCGCTCGAGAGAGAGAAAAGAATGATCAACACTGGAATCGTGCGGTGAAGACTTTTAAACGCGCACCACGGCCAGAGCGTGCACATAAAACGCCATATAATTATAAATCGTGAATAACGGACACCTAAGCTCGCAACCATTTTTCTCCCTCCTTTTTTCACCTTCGCCTTATTCCCTTTTTTTCCTCTCGCGATCTCTCTCTCTCTCTCTCTCTCTCTCTCTCGAGCTTTCGCGAGGCATCGCCCTCTATTATATTCCTTCCTTTTATCATCCAATTAACGATAAAGTCTCTATCGCGCTTTTATTCGATGATTATTCTCACCCGGACGTATAAGAAAGAGATTGCGATGCAATTACCATTCAGTGTGGCATCTTTGCGAACTCGCACCCGCAATCACGTTACACTGTCCCTCGTAAGAAAAATTCTCCATGCACGGAATTCTGATGTTGACTCAACAGTTTTCACAAATTTTCCATCACTATTAATATGAAGAATTATACGCATTTTTTCAATTCAATAAATTTACACATTTTTAAAGCTCAAAAATATATTTCAATTTTTTAGTTACGCTATAAAAAATTTTGCGGTGTTAACCAAATTGTGCTGTGAGTGGTCAAAGGAAATGGGGTAAAATAATAACACCGCCGGTGTGTTTGGTGGAAGATATGTTGAACGGTGTTATATACTTGCTACAATTTCACGGCGTTAAAAATCAAAGTTTTCAGCAATAAAACTTTTTTTACGTTTCCGGCAGTCCACTCTATTAAGGATGTCTATCAAATAAATCAATCATGATAGAAATGCGTGTTTTTAGGACCAAACGATAGGAAAAGTTCCAAGCTACGAAATGCGCACAAAAAATATGCCCTTCCCGACTTTTTAACGAAGATATTTAAGATTGAAAATTCGATTAGATGCAAGAACACAATAATTCCGTACCTTTATTTTCAAAAAGAAATTGTTTTCCACATGAGTGACTCTTTATAAAAACTGTTTATTATATTAATAAAGCATTTTTAAACCTGTAGAACAAAGAAAAACTTGAAGTTTCGAGCCTTTTTTTAATAATTATTAACGATAAATGACGATAAAACGCTACCCAGAGCTATATATAGTAATACCCCAAGCATTGACGGGTTTCCTAACTTAATCAAAATAATAACTTTAATAAACGTTTTTATGTTACTGAATATACTTGTTGGATCACCACGACAATTCCTCATTCGTAAAAATTTGACCCTTTATTTTAGTATTCTTTAGTTACAGTAAAAAGCATGTTCAAAAAAATTGTGAAAAGTATTCAACTTGACTTGGAAGACATTCTTAAATGACAATAAATGGACGAGAATGAAAGCGAAAAATTTAGTATCAGGTACCTGAGTTGAAGCTTGGCAAACCAAAACATCATTTTATGATTCATATCTGCATATCATTAAACAAACTGGTCCTCTAGTACATCTTTGATTAATCTTTAAGCAGAGGAAGCATTATTATTTCAAGAATGAACTGATACTTATAAACAAAAATTTTTGAAACATTGCCAAAACATTTGCTACTCAAGATCAACGTTACATATAATATGAAAAAAATTACTATACAAAAAATATTTTTGAAAGAACAAGTCTAGATAATAAATTACCCTACATATCAGGATAACTCTCTGCATTGAGAAAGAGAGAGAGAGAGAGAGGAAAACAAACAACAATTTATATAGGAACTTGTTAATATGAAATTTTTTACGAATAAAGTTGCACATAATGTGCATAAACCTTACAAACAAATCGAAACTTAAATTATTATTCCAAAATATTCTTTATATTATTGAGTTGCTTAATATACGTCTCTTTTTTATTCGCACCGAATGGTGTTAGCAACAATAGTGTTACTTCATTAATTTTACGCACTAATAAATGGTGTTTATTATTTACACTGATAAAAGACAGCGTATCAAACCGCATCTATTATATTAAAAGCATGCCATTTTTAACATATGGATATTATGTGTATTTTACGATGATGAGTAAAAAAAATGCACGCTTATTTTGAAAATTATTGAAAAATTGCAACAATAAATCCGGCGTTGATGAAAAAAGTCGTGAGTTTCCTCCCCCGTTCTCGGCGTCGGGACGATCAACGGGGCGAGGCGGATATTGCATAAGCGGATTAACGGTAGAGGCTTGGAAGAGCGTAGAGCACGAAGGAGAGATCGGGCGAACGCATCGGTCTCCGGGCCTTCCGCAGGCTTTCACGCGTGTGACAACTTGAAAGTAAAAAGGGAATAAAGAGGATAAAAGAAGATGGGAACACGCGAGGAACACTCCTGCGCCTTGTACACAGATATATAAAGTAAAAAGATGAATGAAAGTATAAGGATGAAGAGGAGAAATAAAAAGAAGAATAAAATAAGAGAGAGAGAGAGAGAGAGCAAAGAGTGCTCACACTTCTCTCGCATCACGCAGATGCATCTCATCGCGGCGCATTTATTAAGCGCTTTCGTACGTGCACGATGTCCATGTGTTACCGAAACGCACTCGACCGAATCCGCGTCCGTTAGAACTATATTCCCGCTTGACAGAGATAAGAGATCATCCAGCGCTCCGCCACTGCGCTCTCCATCCGCGAAAAATAGAGGAACAACGAGATCAAAAGCTCCTTATCGGCTCGCGATTCAACCCCCGCCGGATTGACCGATGAGATCGAGTTTTTACGAAAAAATGCCCACTCGTTCGATTCCGGTTCGTTTCCATCGATCCCACGATCATTAAGAGATCAACTTTGTGCTTGGCAAATTACAATTTTTCTTATTAACGCACGGTCAAGGTGCGGTCCGATGATCTTATTTCACATTTCAAAATTCATTACACTGCGCTGATATTTGTTAAAATTCAAACTCCAGTTATTCAAATAATTCCGGTTCATTTGTCGTTCATCCAGATTATGGATTACATGTATCAAGATTTTGGTGTAAAAAATAAGAGATTATTAAGAAAGATTATTTCTTTGATGTTGCGGAAATAATATGCTTTAAGTTATATGTATATGAGCCATTCCATGCCATTTCGACCACTTTTAGACTTGACCCCTTTCGATTTGGCTGAAACTTTTTTATCATTTCCTGCCCTATTGAAAACCTCTCTGAGAATTTTTTCAAATTTTTTCACCCCATCCAAAAAAAGTTATGAATTTTTGAAAAAAATGCTTTTTTTTAAATAGCCATAACTTTTTCAAAAACTGAGTTATTGGGACGTTTTTTTCAATTTTTGTAATTAGATGTACTTTTCAATAAAAAAAATAGATTAAAACTATTCAGATCTATCTTCAGTGATTTTTTGTTTGAGTTTTCTGAAAAAAGAAAAACAACAATTTCTCGATGATTATATCATTTTTAATTTTGTTTCTATTTTTTATAAAAAAACTTTGACATTTTTTACGAATCCTCAAATGTTGTCAAAGTGGTGTTTTTTCGATTTCTATTTTTTTTTATATTTTGAAAAATTTTTTTTTTCAAAATTTAGCTTATTTTGCATAACACTATTTTGCAAATTTTTGAGTATGTATATATAGAATCTTAAAAATAAAAAAATTTTTTGAAAAGGACAACTGAATGTGGTAAACACAAAAAAGTTTTGATTTTTATTTAAAAAGTTAAAAAAATAAAAGGTTTTTTCAAATTACTTTTTTTATTTTTTTTTTAACTACATCTAAAAACAAAGAAAATGAAAATAAAATTTGTTATTTGGTCCATTTTTGGACGAATAGTGGGCTATTTTCTATATATAGAAACAATTGTTTAAAAAATTTTATGCAAATTAAGATTAACCCTCAGACGCTAACGATGGGTCGTTTGTGTCCGGTCCAAAATTATCCGTTAGAATTTCTCGAATGTTTTTGCAGGGAAAAAATTTGGAAGTGTGTGTGGGGGGGGGGGGGGGGGTGGAAATGTTTAGGAAAAGGGTAACCCCTCTAACCCAAGGGCACAGTTTCAGAATTTTCCCTCATTTCCTCTGCGATCAGCGAACAATACAAATCGACATAGGATACGAAAGATCCATCGTTAGCTTCAACGTAAGGAAAAATGAGCTTTAATTTTTTTGTTTCTTTCGTGTAAAATGCATTCATTGGATAAAAAAAGTATATGTAGTGTAACAAAAATGTTACAAGGGTTTAGCGGTCACTCGACAAGTCGCCACGGCATTCTTTACCCGTAAGCGAAGACCATCGGACAACTCTGTGTGCTTCGATTGTAAATAAAAAAATGTCAAAAAGTATCCAAATCTAATAAATATTATTAAAAAATACAATTCCGTACGCGTAAAAGTTTTTTCGTATATTCCTTCGTCCATTACATGTATATATACTAGGGTGTCCGTTATATCCCAAGTTGGATTTTTTTTGCAAACGCCCCCTAGATTTTTAGTTGATGACCTAAAAAAAAATATCAGACCGAAAAAAAATTTTAATATTCATATTAAC
>JAPYYW010006337.1:0-13405 GCA_030522545.1 Cremastinae sp. A BG-2022a
CACAAGTTAGGTATCACATTAATCTCAATGTATGCCAAATTTTAGCGAAAAAAGTTGAAAAATAATTTTCACATGAGAAACGATCGAACCTCCTTAATTCTAAAACAAGCTGTAAATTCGTCACTCTATCTATTATCATAATTTCTCACAGTGTACCAACGCTCATTTTACACTCCAACCACCTTTAAATCATAAAATCCCAATTCCCAATTATATTTGAGAAAAAAAAAAGAAATCGTAATGTGTAACTTACCGCGAGTCTTCCAGCAGAATAATTCGATTAGACGTGTTGATTCGGTTGACGTAATTCTCGAGATTTCCCTCGCTGGCGATTAGGATTGTCGCGTTGTTGGAATTCTTCAAGATGCCATCGTTAGGCTTGCCAATGTGAACGATCTGGGAGGTCAAATCATCCTCGCCGTCGTCGTGAATCATTACGCAAAGCCCTTTACTGATCGCACCGTTCGTCAATTTCTTCGCTATGTTCTGAACGTCGTCCTCGTTATCCTCGTCACTGTCAGCGACCAGTGTGAAGGATTTCCACTTGAGAGCCTCCACCACTTTCAAAATGCCCTTTTTGTGGTAATTTATTATTTTTATTAGTCGTAAATTATTCGCTTCGACGACATTGCGCAGTCAGAGTTTGTTGCTTGGGAGAAAAAAATAAAACAAATGTATGGTATAGTTAACCTGTGCGATAAAATTGTCAGACTCTTTGAAGAGGTGATGCATATATGGCGACGTTGTGAACTTCCGGACCACGTGAGGAATTCCCAATACAGAAGTTATCTTGTGCACTGCCTCAGCGTTCGTAGCTGTGTCTGGACCGATAATCCCTAAAACGAGGACATTCGAATCTCTTTTTTGTTTTGTTTTATTCTTATATTAAGGTGGGAGTCGTGTGACAGTATGCTTAAAAGTTTGGCTGTATATGTTAACTAAATATAAAATCATCACTTGAATTTTTTTGAGAGAGAATTTTTTCAAAATTTCTACTGATCTTCTTTGACGTCATATTAACGTGTGTGCTAAATTTAAAGAGGTTTCACCATGTGGTTATCGAGATATTTATTTCAAAAAATTGTCACTTTTAATATGGGCTGTTATGAGAGATTGAAAAATGTGACGACTTTCAACAATTAATGTCTCGATTACCTTATAATTTTTTTCGTAACTATTCATAAAAGCCTATGCTTTCAAAAATTTTGCATTGTTTTTTATACGATATCAAAGAAGATTCATCTAGCTTTAAAAAAAAATCTGTAAAAAAGAATTTCAACTGATGATTTTTATTTTATTTTACACAGGAAGGAAACTGTTGACAAGAAAGTTTTGAACTGTCTTTATAATTATTCAAAGAAAATAACACTTTTATTCAATATAATGAATAATATTGAGTACCTAAATAGTTCGGGGGATACAGGCAATTTAGGTCGCCCCAAACAAGAGCTTTCATCGCTGCTTTGACAGCACCACTTATTGTTCCGCAAGTATCCATTACAGCGGTTTCTGAAAAAGATCAAATAAATTAAACATGTATTTTATGAATGAAATATAATCAACACCAATGATTGGTCTCATAGTAGTTTCACTTATTGTTAGATAAACATTTTTCAGTCAACTATACTTATAGTTGTCATTTATTTAAGTGACAACTATCAGTATAGTTGCGACAACTATTAATAAGTGACAAATATACTTATTATAGTCGTCACATGGCAATTTATTTAGCCATAGTTAAATATAGTTAACTTATTTAAATATAGTTAAGTACGGTTATCATTTTTTAAAATAAACTGTTAACTATACTATTCAACAAATCACAACCTTATAACGAAAGAAATATTTATTTGTATTTGTTCCTAAGTATATCTCGTTTTACAATACAAACTTTTTTTTCATTTGTTAAAAATCAGTATAGTTGTCGTTTTATGATAAAATCTACTATGGGACAGTACGTTAGCTCTACTCTTCGCTCTTCTACTCAAAACCAAATTTTAACCTAAATTTGGCTTTTTAAAACTGCAGAGGAGTTTTTTTTTGAGTAAATTTATTCCAAAATAGTACATTTTTTTTCATAGCAGCCAAAATTCAAGATGAAATACGAAAAAATACGGTCATAAATATAGAAATTATCAATAGAGCTCACTACAACACTAATTAAAAATTTAATACCAGCACATTACTTTCAAACATTTTAAATATTTTAATATCAGAAAAAATATTTATTTCCACTATTATTTTTTTCTAAAATATTTCCTATGATTCATACTTGAAATTAACTACATAAGTTACATTGCAATTGTTTTAAAAGTATAAACATTGAAATAAATCTATTTTTATACAAAAAAAATTCATTTCTTTATCGATTAAGGATTTCAAAGGTTTTGTACATCGAAAATGATATTTATAATAAGTAGTTTCAAAATTATTCTACAAAATTATTGTCAAGAAAGAAAATAATAAGGAAATTAGGTATAATATGGTGATATTGGAAATAGGAGCGTGGATGAGATTACCGATTTTGAAACCACTTGTTTTATTGTTGTGCGCGTCGGTCAATAATTTAGCGGCTTCGAAAAGAAGGACACCCTTCGCGGAGATTTTCTTGCACGTGGGATCATCGTGGACCGCGGTCAGGATGGAAATCTGAACGCGATTGGGGCATTCCGTGCGCACGCCGCATGTGCAAGCAGCCAAAATGACGGTAAAGGCCAGCAAGGGAAAAGCACTCGCCATATTGTGTTTTTTTAAAATTTATTTATCAAATTGTCAATCAATGGACCCGACCTAATTACTTGACATTCCACAGATTTTATTTGCAACACTTAATCACCAATTTTTCACCGTCACGATATTTCTTGAATTAGCTGCCAAATAATGCTCTAGGGTTCCTCTCGGAGCGAGCTTTCTTCTCGGAGTGCGAACCTTGGTATTGAAAAATGCCACATTTATAGGGAAGCCACTGTTACGTGCATACTGTATTTCTAGGGTTTTATCCGAGGTCGTGAGCTCAGTCCTTCTTACATTATATCATCATCATACACAATCACAGCTTGTCTACGTATTTTCTAATCACAATTGATGGTCATTTTTAAAAAAATTTTACTTTATATTTAAAATCAATAATTGTCCAATCAATGCATTCTTAATAAATTGATCGTACATGTTTGGAATATTCGTAATTCGTGAATAAGTGAAGTGTAGGAAAAGTTAAATATTTCGTTGGTCAACTAACTTTTTTATTAACTGACATTACCAGTTTTTAGGTATTAACATCATTTTTTTAATTTAACTAGAGTATTTTTCGATAATTACATAGATAATAACCAATGATTTTTTTTTTGTAAAATTTCATCGATCTCGTAATATTTTAATTTACTTTCTTTTTATTTAAGTATATCACATTTTTACAATTTTCTATTATAAATAATATGAATAATAGGAAGCCATAATATTATTTTTTATAAGTAGATATCATCCATCAATGAATATAAGCTTTTGCATTTCCCACCGCTTAAAATCGATGCAAATTTTTCAAGAGTTTTTTTAGAGCTTCCAAAACGTTTTGAAAAAATTATATAATGTTCGATATGTATTGTTAATCGTTATCGATTTATTCGATATTTTTTGCATCACGTGTAAAAAAATTTAAGTCAGATTTTCCGTAAGACTGCGTGCAATTTTTAAAAAATATTTCTCAATAAAATGCTTCCTAATCGTCGTGATATTTTCGCACGATATGTTCCATAAGTGTTATTTAATGGTACATACCATTTTTAAAGTTTTTTCATCATTTTCAATGTAAAACAAAACATTTCTATGGATGAACTGGAAAAATTATCCCAAAGAAAAATTAGGTTTTTCAAATTATGAATTTGAATATATAATAAAGTTAGACTTTATTTATACTAAACTTTTGCCAATTTTTTCCCTGCTATTGTTAATATCAATTATCATTTCGAGCAGACTTTTAAAATAGTTTTGACATTTGATATTATTTCAAAACTTTTAAAGAAAAAAAATGTAATTTAGCCTCTGCAAATTTGTAGCATATGACATAAATTTGACAGTATAATTTCACCTTCTTAATTTAATTTAATGGCAAATACAATGAGGTTCTTAACTCTGAAACTATTTAGTAAATTGCTTTCAAATTTGACAAACAAATTTTTCATGTATTGCAAATTAAAATTTGAAATAAAGTCAATGAGTGAAATAATTAATAAAACGCTTAAAATTGAAACGAAAAAAAAAACGAGAGAGTAAATCATATTGTGTTGACAGCATTGATTTGTTTGTAAATTGAATTACGAATAGGTTTGGTAAATAAAAAAAATAAATAAATTCTCGTAGTTGCATATTTGCACTTGACATTCGAGTCTGCTTATGAGAACCTCTTCTAATTTACTTATTGTTAGTCCGGTAAGCTCGTTAAGGAAAGGGCCGTTTTGGTATATACGTTGAATCACATGGGACGAAACGAGCTCAATCCGCATTGCGAAACACGTTATTTTACGTAAGGGGCGACGAAAATATAGTTCGGCGATAATTATACTTTCAATGGCGCTGTTGTCGTGCCTCTATAAAATGAGTGACTCGACATCACAAGAGGATAGCTTTTAACGCTGCATGAAAAGATCAGGGGAGTGAATGGGTGACAGCTAAAACCAGGCGAAAGGATAAATTGAGACAAGTTGTTTAAATTGCGACATATTCGACCTACGCAATCTATGAAAATACATCGCCTGACTCGATTCCAACCATTATTTTCGGACTCGAATTTATGCCCAATTTTTCAAAGGCCTAATTGAGCATTAGGCATTGCTCCATTCCAATGTCGAATTAATTCCCATTTTTATGTCAATCAAGAATATGTATTATGAAAAATAAAACATTGATATTATATTGTTATTCATCTTTTGTCATCTGATGGTCGATCAAGGTCGTCCATCATTTTTGAACTCCTCATTCAAATATCGATTACTTCATGTACTTTTTTGAAGTTACCATTATTGTTTTAAAAAGCCTTAAATTAGAAAAAAAAATCATGAAATGTTTGCAAGATTTTCATCCTGATAAATATCAGGTATGCTCGATTTGAATATCAAATTATTTCTCATTTTTATTTCTATCAAGAATATATATTGCGAGAATGAGCTTTAATATTATTGTTTATTAATTATTTTTCATCTGATGGTCGATCAAGGTCATCCATCATTTTTGAACTCCTCATTCAAATATCGATTACTTCATGTAATTTTTTGAAGTTACCATTATTGTTTAAAAAAGCCTTAAATTAGAAAAAAAATCATTAAATGTTTGCAACATTTTCATCCTGATAAATATCAGGTATGATTGATTTGAATATCAAATCATTTCTCATTTTTATTTCTATCAAGAATATATATTGCGAGAATGAGCTTTAATATTATTGTTTATTAATTATTTTTCATCTGATAGTCGATGAAGGTCGACCATCATTGTTAAACTCTCCAAATGAACACCGATTATTTCATAAAAACCTTTTAAATAAATGAAGTAAAAAAAACCTTGCATCAAAGTAAAAATAAAAAAATTTTTGCAATACTTTTATCGAAATAAATACCAGGTGTGCTCAATTTCAAATGTCAAATTATTTCTCATTTTTATTTCTATCAAGAGTACTTATTGCGAGAATGAGCTTTAACATTAGTGTTATTAATTATTTTTTATCTGATAGCTATTAATGACTATAGTCAATTAAGGTCTTCGTCTATCATTTTTAAACTCACCATTTACCTCATCATAAAACTTCATGAAATTCTTTGAAGAACTCATTTTTGTTAAAAAAAACCTTGAATATGTAAAAAAATCATGAATTGTTTGCTATATTTTTATTGAAATAAATATTAGGCATGCTCGATTTCAACGTCAAATTATTTCTCTTTCTATTTCAATCAAGAATAGGAATTATAAGAAAAGATTTTAATTTTATCATTATTAATAATTTGATATCTGATACAATGGATTGAGGTCGTCTATTACTTTTGAACTCCCCATTCGAATACCGATAGCTACATAAAATTCTTTTTGAAAAACCTGTTTTTGTTAAAAAAATCTTGCATAAAAGTAAATATTGTGAAAGTTTCGCAATATTTATATCGAAATAAACATTATTACACTTCGAAACTACAAAGTTGCTAGCTATAAAGATATTCACGTTTTTCTATCACAGAAGTCATAAATTAACTCCATTTGCAGTATTTTATTTAACGACAAATGTGAGGTGTGTAACGCTTCGTTGCTTTAAAATTATTGTAGAGTATGCAGTTGAACATTAACTCCCAGTTCAAAAGTTGCTCTGAAAAAATTGTTATTCACCAGGAATTTGTATTAGATTAATTTTTATTCGGTTTTTATAACGAACTATTTATATGTATCTACATGTACAATGAAACAATATCGTATATACGGAAACGCAATTTTTTTCGAAACAATATTTATCAAACCATAAATTTAATACAATATTGATTTTTTATATTTATTTAATCTAATTTAATTTACACCTTATTTTATACTTTTTATATTTTCATCTTATGTACATTTTTATACTTTAATTAAATACAATAATACAATACAATCGGTATAAATTTATCCAACGAGATTGCAAAATTAATTTTTTCTAATAAGTACGCACATAAACGCTGAAATCACAATTTATTTACTTTCGATTTAAAATAATCATGTATAAATAAAAATTATACAAATAGGAAATAGGATCATGGAGTGCTATTATATGTAATTTGACTGGATGAACGCGAAAACAGTTCTTGATCGTTGGATGCTGATATGAATGTGTTATAAATATTATGTTATAGTGTTATGATAGATATAAATTTATCCAACGAGACTGCAAAATTCATTTTTTCTAATAAGTACACATAAACGCCGAAATCACAATTTATTTATTTTCGTTTTAAAACAATAATGTATAAATAAAAATTGTATAAATAATAAATAAATAAAATAATAAATAAAGTAATAAATAATAAATAAATATAATTAATATAATTAATATAATAAATAAAATAATAAATAAAGTAATAAATAATAAAAAATAATAAATAAAGTAATAAATAATAAATAAATATAATTAATATAATAAATAAAATAATAAATAAAAATTGCATAAATAAAAATTGTACAAATAGGAAATAGAAACATGGAGTGTTATTATATGTAATTTGACTGGATGAACGCGAAAACAGTTCTTGATCGTCGGATGCTCTTGATTATTCGCTTCTTCGAGAATGAGACGATGATCGATGTTCCATTGAGAAAGGCTTCGTCACGATTCAAGGGTAGGCTTTCAATTGCCTGATTCACCGTATGATGCAAATATATACTCGCGCGCAATATACACAGTAATTTTATAACTGAATCTTTTTAAACTCTTCCTTGGTTTAATTGATCGTACGATTTGCATAATAGCTTTGTTAGCCGTTCATCCTTCGTGTTGGAAATTCTGGCATCCGTGTGCGTTCGAGATATTTAACTTTAATAGACGTCAGAGAAAAGAGTGCGATTTGCGTACGCACGGCCCGAGGGAAGGCGTTCTTTTTTATCCTCTTTTTTTTTGCACAACCCCGTTACGTAAAGTGAAATTTACATTGAAAACAATTTTAGTTGAAAGCATTTTGTTGATACAACAATTTTATTTATTTTAAATATTTCATTGAAATTATTAATAATTTATTGATTTAATATTTTTAAAAATTTTAATATTAATTAAATATCATTAATACGTTAAATTTAATTTGAAATAATTTTACTTGCAGAAAATGACTATAAAGATGATTTCTTTAAAATTTGTATAAGTGTTTCTTGGCATCGCACGCGAGTGCGGATTAAAATTAAGCGAGCTTCACCGCGTGGACATCGAGATGTTTATTATTAAAAATTGAAATTTTTTGCAGCTCTCCGTCAGAATCCATGTTAAAGTTGCAATTTTCAACACTGAATATATCTTTATGACCAGATTGTGAAACCTTCTCAAATTTTTTTAGCCTTTTATTACACTGTTGAAAAATGTTTACATGGCTTTTGAAAAAGTTATTTATTGCTAGTTAAATTGAGGAGGGTCATTACCTAAATGAAAATATTAAAAACTTTGTTAAATTAAGCATTATAGAATAATCTTTATAAAGTATTAGACTATTTTTTTAGTTTTTTTTTCTCTACATAATTATCGAATCCTTATAGTTTTCGTTGCACCCTTAAGGTAGTTCTATCAGTACAGTCAAATTAAAAGTCTTTATTTCAATTTATTTCCATATTATGTGGTTTTAGAGCTTAAGATAGTTTTCTTATTTTCTCTTTTCTGACGTTCAAAGTAATTGGCGAGAATAAGTTAATTAAGAAAAGTTGTTGCAAATTGACTAAAGAACAACATACTCTAAATTCAAGGTAATTACGGGTATACTTGCTACATGATTGAAATGTTGAAACCACTTTATGTCAGATTTTTTTGAATAACTAAACAAAGTTTCTTTGATGTTATATAAAACTCTGTGCAAACTTTCAGGAAGTTTCATCATCTAGAAATCAAAATATTGAAGGTTGAACATCGTAACATTAAACACATGCTTTTATGGAAGAGCACGCAAAAATCATGATTTTTAACAATAAATATATTGACTTCTACGTCGTAAAACCTTTTAATATTTTGACCACATATTCAGATCATATCCAACAAGTTTATACAAATTTTTAAGGAAATTTTTTGAAATTCAATTTTCACGAGAACTACCTTAAGTTTATTAAGAAAAGTTGTTGCAAATTGTTTCAAGAACAACATACTCAAAATTGAAGGTCATCCAAGGTCACCTGTATACTTGTACTTGTTACTTATATATAAAAATGTAAAAAAATCATAATTTTAGGATTTTTTGTAAAAACTTGAGGAAGCTTCTTTAAAGTACAATAAAGAGCTGTGCAAAATTTCAACAAATTCCACTACACAGAAGTCAAGATATAAAGAGTTGAAGATCGCAATATTTGACACGTGCTCTTATGAGAGACTGCAGAAAATCGTGATTTTTGACAATAAATATCTCGAATTCTACGTAGTAGAACTTTAATATACAATTGCACATTGTATTAAAGAAAGTTTTTGCAAATTTTTAACGAAATCCTAAGAAAACGATTTTTTGATCTCTATTATTTTTTTTAGTTTTATTTTCTTTATATATAGTTATTGTGTAATTTGACATTTAAGGTAGAGCTACCTTAAAAAATAAGAACTTTAAGGTAGAACTATATCTTAAATGTCAAATTATACAATAACTATATATAAAGAAAAAAAACTGAAAAAATAATCGTATATTGTTAAATTTCATAAAATATCCTTATTTCCTTAAATTCCCTAAATCGTCAATATGGAAACTATATAAATTTGGGTAACCATATTCTCCTTGACAAAGAATTTTGTTTAAGGAGGTTGGCTACATAAACCGAAATGATGAAAATTCGTTCAAATTTGGAGAGAATATTCTTCCATATGAAATACGTGAATACAATTTTTTTAGAATTTTCGTCTATGTATTTTTCGAACAATTGAACCATAAAATAGCCATTTTTAGACAATATAGATATACATTCGGTGTATAAGGACGGAACTTTACTTTCGATTACTCAAAAACAATGTAGACGATTTTTTTTCTGAATTTATAGAAATTTCTTTAGTGACAAAGAACGTTATTTCAAATTTTCATCGTGTCCTTAACAAATTTCGATTTAACACGTAAAACTTCATTTATTTTCGCCATTTACAAATGGCTACAGCCAACCTCCTTAATTTGTAAAAAATAATACAATGTTTAACGTACACTACCGCTCAAAAGTATTTGGCCACCTGCATTTTGTTTAAGTTACAAACAATACATTTAAAGAAATCATTTATTAGGTTTCATTATTTGTATAACACCGCAAAATACTTAACTACGGTAAAATCGTAAACAGCTTATTGTTATGTTTACCGCCTCTTCGTCATAAAACCAAAATAGTGTTATTGTCAGAATTTCTGCGAAGTTAATCTTTGAAGTCGCAAAAATTAGTAGCTATAGGTTGCCGAAGCTTTGTGAGGCTGTCATTAAAAATAAAGGTGGACACATAGATGAGTTCAAAATTTAAAAACTGCATTATTGTTATGTCTAAAAATTGCTAGTAAACAGTTAAAATAATGAAAACTTTTACAAAATGTATTTTACTAGGTGGCCAAATACTTTTGAGCGGTAGTGCATCTGAAGGAAAATTTTATTGAATCTAAAAAATATTGTTCTCTTGTATCTGAAGGAAAATTTTATTGAATCTAAAAAAATATTGTTCTCAGTAAAGATCGTGACAAAAGTCTCGAGCACCTTTGACAGCGCAGCACGCCAATCCGAGCAACGGCCATCAGCAATCGTTCCGTTTAGCTGCCCGGAGGGTCCGCGCCGTTTCGTCCAATGCCGCTCGGCACGAATTCCATCAACTTTTTGTCTCTGAATTTAAATTACGTGTAAATTATGTCCTCATCTGTCGACAAAGTCACACTGAGAGAAAATAATGATAAATTTTACTATACAAAAGTTACAACTATACAGACTATTATGGAATCAATTATATTTATATTCTATCCTAAATATACTTTTTTTTTACAATAAACATATATTTAGTTATAAAATAATCAGCATAGTTGTCACTTTACGATAAAATCAATTATCGTGATTTTTCTCAGTGCAGCGATGAAAAAGGATCCCGACACTTTGCATACTGCGACAATTTGTCTCTCGTTCTCTCTCGAAAAATAATAATTAAAAAATAAATAAATAAAGAGAGAAAATGATATTAACGGGACAACGTTTTTGCAATCGCTATACGATCGTTCCAAGCTCACGATCGAATTCTTTTTATGCGAAAACGCTCACTCTCGACGGGAGCCGAAGATTGACGCGTTTTTAACATTTAAGGTAATCGAAGGTGCCGTGATACGAGACTGTGACAAATATTCTGCGCGTACGTATTTTGCCTCATGCATTCAAACGCCCGACCTGGTGCGTATCGAAAACCAATGGGTACGATCGTAAAACAGGTCTCCCTTTCTCCCATTAATACGATTTTAATTGAAAATGAAACTGGAAAAAGAGTCCATGGAATAATTAATAGTCTTTATCTCTCAGCCTCGAACGATCATTCGCGTTTGTCGCATGTTTTCTTCGACGTCAAACTCGACCTCTCAAAATTTCCTCGCGATTTGGCAACGTATAAGAACGAAATGTAGAAAAATAGGAATCAAGGTAAACTTCCCAGTAGTTGAACAATTTTGGCTATATTATTTTTAATTTTTGAATGTTTTTTTTTCAATAAAATCGTATGGATTATTTTTTATAATGTTAATTTATTGAAACAAACTCGTTCAATACTATATGTAGAGACGCAGGGTCGATTTTCTGTCCAACTGTATATTGGGACATTCTATACATATTCAAACGTTCAGGTATTTATTAACTAGAAATAGTTGGACAATTTTTGCTGTATTATTTTTAATATTTTAATTTTTTTTCAATAAAATCGTATGGATTATTTTTCATATATCAAGAATTTTATTTTTCATGACGTTAATTTATTGAAACAAAACTCGTTCAACCCTATAGAGACAGGGTGGAATTTCTGTTCAACTATATTGGGACATCCTATATATTCAAACGTTCAAGTATTTATTTATTAGAATTATTATCCAACATTAACACCTAAAATGACGAGTATTGGAATCAATTCATATACTTGATTTTTAATTATAAACGATATAAACAAAAAAATGTACTTCAAATTCACCTTTTAAACTATTGTCTGATATTTTAGCGAACCAAAACTCATTTTATGAGTAAATTTTAAACCATATTTGTAGTAAATAAATACTTGGACGTCTGAATATGTCCCCAATAGTTTGACAGAAAATAGACCCTCCCTCAAGGGCTGAGCGAGTTTGTTCTAATAAATTAACATTACAAAAAATAAACCTCCTTATGTATGAAAAATAATCTGTAAGATTTTATTGGTAAAAAAATAATTTAAATATTAAAAATAATGTAGGAAAAATTGTCCAACTAAAAATGTCCATCTGTTGGGACGATTATACCATATTTTCTAAATAAAAATAAAATACTGTTTAAACCCTTAGCTGTCCAACTATTGAGACCCTTACGAAGAAAATTGGGAAAAATTTAGTGCCCTTAAGAGAAATTTTTAAACTGGAATTTTAAACTAAAAATATATAATATGAAATGTATAAATGATAGCTGATGTAATCGTACTGCAGACTAATTTTTTTTAAATTACAGAATTAGATTTAAGTTGAATTCACATTCGAACACAACAAAGTTTTATAATTTTTATATTGATTTATAATAGAAATTCCAAGAAACCCTAAAATCGATTTTCAATCGTGTACGATCGAGGGAAAAATCGACTTGTGCGTCATTGACACTACTGTTAATCGATTTAAGAAAATTAACGTAAAAATCGACCAATCGTCCGAAGAGGAAAATACGTTTCAATGAACAGAACACGTGATAATCATTAAGGAAAATATAACATCTTAAGGAAAGACATAAATTTATTTTAAATGTGAAGTATTGAAAAGGCATTGCAAAAGAAAATTAGACCGTCTCTGTCAGTATTTCAACACAGTTTCGACAACAGTTAATTATCTCTTAAAATCAAGTTATATAAAGTTTCTATTTTACTTCATTCATCGATATGAATTCATTTGTTACGAATAATTATGAATGGTTTATTAAATAAATAAATAAGAATAAAAATGTTTCGTAATCATTTATTTAAAAATAAAAAAGAATACCTAACAGTTAGCGCACACGAAGCGTGCGTTTAGGAGACCTAGTATTATAAATATTTTACACACAATACATCATAGTCACGAGCTCTGTAAATTATAACAATATAATAAAATAAATATACAAAATAGAGAAATAATATAATTACAAACGTTCGATCGCAATTTAAAATACCCGTAAAAATGACCGACATTTCCTTATATTTTCTGTAAACGACGTTGCTATCATTTTCGAGGTAGAGAACGGAAATCGTCGACAATTTTTTCAGTAAGCAGCAAGGATCCGGTATATCCGACTTGTGGGTGAATTTAACGAGAGACTGGATGAAATAATATCATTATAAATGTTCGATCGCCATTTAAAATACTCGCAAGAATAAAATTTGTAAAAAAGCGACAAACCCTCAGTGACAGCCGCAGCTATTGGCCGACATTTACTTATATTTTCTGTAAACGACGTTGCTATCATTTTCGAGGTAGAGAACGGAAATGCGTCGACAATTTATCCGGTACGCAGCAAGGATCCGGTAT
>JAPYYW010006349.1:0-19767 GCA_030522545.1 Cremastinae sp. A BG-2022a
TAAAATTTGGCATACATTGAGATTAATGTGATACCTAACTTGTGACCAAATTTTAATAACATTCATCGTCTAGAAATAGAGATATTCATTTTTGAAAATTGGTTTTTTTTCGTAACTTCTCACAAGATCGCGTGTTAAAAGTTACAATTTTAGACAATTAATATCTCGATATCTACTCGATGAAGCTTCCTCTAATTTTGCGAATCTTTTAATAAGATGTCAAAGAACGTTAATATAAATTTTAAAGAGATTATCTTGAAAATAATTTCCCTTGATGATTTTTGCCTCAACTTTACACGTAAGACGTGCGAGCGAAGATACGATCGAACCTCCTTAAGAAGCAAAAGTATACTTTGCGATATTTTATTGAATTAAATGAAGAGAAATAATACGATTTTTTTTTCTTCGATTCGTCATATAGAAAAAGAGAATGAATATTTACGATAATGAATGAAAGTTCATTCGATGTGTGCAAATGCGAAGAAATATAAGAATTTGTATACCTACTGGAAGTTAATAAATCGAAAACCATATAATCGAATGAAGAAATATTTACGAAATGCTCATTTTTATCGACACGTCGATTCACAAATTATATCTAAAGCACTCGAAATCAGCGACGAACGTTTGTTAATTTTTTTTTTTAATTTTTATTATACCCATCTATAAATTCGAGAAGGATTTTTTTTTTCTCTTAATTCGTACACGAGAACTTATCGCAATATGAGACGTGTTTTTTTTTTAATCATACGTACAATAATCTACAATTATCATAGTCGTTCACTCCTCACTCATCTACGTATTGTTTCCTACTTACAAGAAAATTATTCGAGTTTCATATTGTATACATCGTCTTAGACTTCGTCAACTTTTGATGCAACGCTTAACGACGATTCGCCCTGAACGTTGACGAATCGGCGCTCTTTGGACAAAACAAAGATCGTCTCGACGACGAGAAAAAACGTATATATTTACACACATTTATCGTTACGTATTGTTTTTTATGTAATATTTATAGTGTATTTATTATTCGTTTTACGTCTATTACCGAACACCTCGCGAAAGTTTCATTCCCGAGGAATGTCTCTTCGAAAAAATTCATAATTTATTCATCTTTCACAACCGAAAGATACATTTTTGTTTCGAAAGTGTCAATTTCGTAATATATGTAATAGGGTGGTTCAAAAAAAATTAATAATTCTAATTTTTTTCGTGGACACACGTTTAATATCTTCGGAATAATAAAAAATAAATGTCACACCATATTCCAGCTTTTTAAAAAAATTGTTTGAGCTGGAAATTTTCAATTTTTCATTTCCCATTTAAATAACATTGGAAAAGATTTTTTTTCATTCAGAATTTTGTAGCTCGATGACGAAGTAATTTAAATATTTGCCCTTACACGTTTTTGTAGAAAATTTGACTATCTACGAAAAAGGTTTCTTGTAATTTTTCGTTAAATTGACTCCTTCAAAAGTTATTCAAAATTAAGGTTGAAATTGTGTAAAAATTTACGTGTTCAGGTATAAATCTTTTATAAGCCCCGTAAAATATTATGGGTTTCTTTTGCAAAAAAATTTTAAGTGGTACAAAATCATGTCATTCAATCGTTTTATAACTTAAGAAATTTTTTTTTTACTAAAAAAAGGCTCTATAGCAATATTATCACGTACAATACCATAATTCCTTAAAATAGACGAATATTGAGGTGAATTATCTTTTAATGTACTAAATGAATGCAAAATTACTAGTACATTTTTTTGCTGTATTAATTAGTTAAAATATTTATATTATATTAATTTTATACAGATTTACACATGTAAAAGTGAATTTTTATGCAATTTCTACTTTAATCTCGAATAACTTCTGATGGAGTCAATTTATCGAAAAATTACAAAAGACCTTTTTTGTAGAGCGTCAAATTTTCTACAAAAATACATAAGGGCGTATATGTTAATTACTCCGTCATCGAGTTACAAAATTTTGAATGAAAAAAAAAAATTGAAAATCACCATCTCAAAAAAATTTTTTAAAGGGCTGAGATTTGGTGTGACATCTTTTTTTATCATTCCAAAGATATTAAACCTGTGTCCACGAAAAAAAAAATTATTTTTTTTGGACCACCCTAATATGTAAACGGTTTTCCGAAAATATGACGTTGAACGAGAAAAAAAAACGAGGAAACGCCGAGTCAAAGAGCTTTTGGGAAATGAGCGTCTAGTCACGTGACTGAATTTTCCAGGAAAACAAAATTCTCTCGATCCTCGATACGGAGACATACCGTAAAATTTCGTTAAACAGCGCTATTTAATAGAGAGTTCCACTTGCGACCACAAAGCCCACGTTTGAAGTCATCGACATAGGCTTTCCATTATTTTTTGCGAGCGCGATGGTCGTTGCGGTCGCAAGTGGAACTCGCCCAAAAAATCCACCAAACAGCAACTTTCCTCGGGACAATCCTGTTAACCCTCGGACGGGCGCGTCAAAAAATGTCTCTGTAGACCCCAATTTTTAAATTTTTATAAAAAAAAACAGAATATACAACATTTCACGTTTTTTTTCGCAAATAATTGTTATTTAACATGTTTTCGATTAAGTTTTGAAAAAAAATTTTTATTCGAAAGAAAGATACTTTTAAAAATGTATTTAAAAAAAGGGTCGAGAAATTTCCATGGTAAAACTCGAATTCAAATTTTCTGGGATTCAAAAAGACCCCACGCGCCCGTCCGAGGGTTAAAGTAATATTTAAAATTAATTAATTAATTAATTATATTAGAATATTAATTAATTAATTAATTATTAATTATTTTAGGATAAGACAGAATATTGGGACATTTATTGCAATAATATTAAAAAACGGCGCGACGTCGACGACTCTAACTTCAAAAATTCGCGTTAACGCAATCGTCGTCGTCAATTTTTTTTTTTCTTTTTTTAACTATGTACATTAAAATCACTCTCAGGCCGATCACGAAGACCCGGCACGATCTACGATTTGATTATATATTTATTTCGTCTCGTTGAAGCTCGCACCGTCGAGACCCAACGAAAGAGCAAATGGACGAAAAAGTACAAAAAAAATATCGTCGAAGCAACATTTCATTTTTCAAAAAGATCGATAGAAATTTTTGAAAAATTATGACAGTACGTTCTACTCTTTATTTCTCTACTCATGACCATCTTTCATCTTGAATTTGGTTGTTTCAAAACAATTGACTATTTTAAAATAAATTTATTAAAAAAAAAAAACTCCTCGGAATTTTTAAAAAGCCAAATTCAAGATAAAATTTAGTCGCGAGTAGAGATGTGAAGAGTAGAGTCAAAGTACTGCCAAAATTATAATATTTCGTCGAGATTTCAAACGACGCGAATTTCAACGAGATTTTCGTTTTCTTTTTTTCTCGATTTTCTCGAAGAACTCGAATGACCGTTTTTCCTTTTTCACTCGTCACACGCACACGCACGACTTTCTCCTTTTTCTCTGATTTTTCGGCAGTGTTAAGGATACTCGTGGTTTCGCAAAATCATCTAGTTACTCGTATACGGTACACTGTTACGTTATCGTCGACGATTCTTCCTCGATCGACGACATACATAGTTTAGTTTTTTTTTTCTCCCCCTCGTGACTTTTTTTCCTCCTTATTCGTCAGCGAAAGGTTTTTTTTTTCGTTTTTTTGCGGCCATCAAATCGTAGCCTAATTACTTCGCTAGTGTTAAAAAATAAAAGGAAAAAAAATGAAAAGTCTTTGTACGAAATAGAAATAAAAGTGCATGTTGCACAACGATTTAAAAAATTATAATATTACGTCAAAGTCTACTTAAATTATGTGGCACGTTTGAATCTCGTATCGGTTACACTCTTCTGTTCATTTTTTTTTTCGTCTCTTCGATTTTGCACTTGTTCATTTTTCAACTCGTATTCGAGCTTGACATTCCGGTGAAATGTATTTCGAATTTATTTTTCATTAAAAACTTTTATCACTGGGAACAAATTCGACTCTGTTTTACGTCCTTCGAATGATTTCGAATAAAGCTAAAATTTAAGGATGTATGAGCGATATTTTTTGAAATATGAGAATTTGATTAATTTTTTTGGTATTTTGTTCTCAAGCATACGAAAAAAAATTTTGTGCCTAATTTGAAATTGTTTTGCTGAATGATTTAAGAGTTATCGAACTTCAAAGTTGCTGATTTTTAAGGTAGTTCTATTAAAAAATAATTTTCTTTGATTTGTGTTAAAAATTTGAACGAGAACTTGAGATATTTATTGTCGAAAATCACTATTTTCTTTTATTGCTATTTTTTATTTGACTTTTTGGTAGTAGAATGTTCTTCAAATTTTGCACAGCTCTTTAAAGAACATTAAAGAAGTTTCCTCCAGTTAAAAAAAAAATTCGAAGGTTTTGATTTTTATAATTTTCATGCATAAGTATAGCAAGTACAGGTCATTTTGTATGACCTTGAATAATTCTTGAAATAATTAGCGACAACTTTTCTAAATAAACTTAAGCACAAAAACCACATGGTATCGACATAAATCGAGCTAAAAACTTTTGATTTGACTGTACTGACAGAACCAGCTTAATATTATGGAGAATTCGTAAATTTGCATTAAATTTAAAAATATGAGATTCTTGTGAATATTTTTTTATATATTCGTAGTAGCGTTTATTTTATATAGACAGAAATTTCAAAATCTTTTTACTAAATTTTTTAAAAATTTAATTGATTAAACGATAAAAAATGTTTAAATTATTTTTAATATATGCTCAAGTTACTAATTGATAGTTAAATTAACACAGGAGTCTAAAAATTGGCAACTTTCTACCAAAAGTCACAAATTTATCAAAGATTTCACAAACTTAGCACGTCAAAAATGTACTTTTTGCTGGGATTGTCTGTCCCATACATCCTCATTGAAATTATTGAAATAGAAACGTCAATTTGACATCTGTCAAATCGACTTCATTCGTCTTATCCTCCTCTTTTTTTTTACGAGACCATCGTTATTCTTTCGCAGTGTTTCACCTTTAATTTAAAAAAAAATGATAAAAGAATAAGCACAGCTCGAATCATCGATCTCACACTATAGATTACAGAAATAGAGATTTAAGAATTGATTCGACATTGGAAAAAAATAACGAGATCTTTTTTTCAGAATGCCTCTTTTCTTTTTGGTTTCTCGAAGTCAGGAACAGCTCGACCGTTCTTGTCGTCGGACGATTAATAACGAAAAAAAGAAAGAAAAAAAAAGAAAAAAAAATACGATTTGTCGCTTAAAAATGAAGAAAATCGTCATTTTTTTTTTGCTTTCTTTCTTGACTTGGGGATTTTCGTTCGTTTCTCTTTTTATTCGAGGGAAGCTGCGAAGCGCATTCTCTTTCTTTTGTAACGAAGACGATGGGAGTCGTCGAGGCCGGAGCTTGTCGCGAGTCGGCCGCGTCTCGATCGTCCGCTGATTATTTCCGGTCGGACTCGTCGAAGTCCTGGAAGGATTCGCCGATAGTTGGAGGCGTCCGAGCGACGGCGTTCGCTCGCCGTGCGCCCGTTTTCGCGCGGCGTTGCCACGACGCCGCGATTATTTTCCAGCGAGTTCGCGAGTCCGGACAGAGATCAGAGATCGTCCTCGTCAACTCCCCCGTAATTCTCGTCGCTGTCCTGACGATCGACCGCGACGAACGCCGCCGAGAAGCCCTGGTCCGACACCGTCTCGTCCGTCCGGAATCTCACGAGCAGGGCCTCGTTCATCGAGACGATATCGCTCACGTTCTGCAAATTTTTTTTTTTTTCAAATATTCATTTTTTATCTCTTTTTTTTCAGGAATGTTAATTAAAATTAAAATTTTTCAATTTTTTTAAATTTAAGGTAGTTCTATAGTTTTATCGATTATTTAGGAATTTTTTGAAAATTGGTACAGCCATTCTTTGATACGTTATACGCATATGCCTACCAAATTTTAAGGTAGTTCTATGTGGTTCTATGGTAAAAATGGTTTTCTATAGAATTTCTTAAAACTTTGTACATATGTTCTTTAACATGGTGCTCTCAAGTGTGTGTCAAATTTTTAAAGGTTTCTCTACCTAGAAGACGAGATATTTATCGTGGAAAATCATATCTTTTTGTAACTTTCCATAAGAGCCTGTGTTAAAAAATGTGATTTTCAACGGCATCAATCTTTAAACAGAAGGTTTATTCAGTTTTTTAAAAAAATCTATAGAAAAAAATTTCAACTGATGATTTTACCTTTACTTTACATAGGAATCCAATTTTTGAACGGACTGTCGCGGTAGAAATACCTTAAGAGATTTCACGACGTAGAAATTGAGATATTTATTGTTAAAATTCTCAATTTTCAGTGCTCTCCCATAAGAGCCTGTGTTAAATATTTCCATTTTCAATCCTAAATATCTTTAAATCTAGATGGTGAATCTTCTTCAAATTTTGCACATCTCTTTAATGTACTTGAAAGAAGCTTCCTTTATTATTTTTAAAAAGTGTCCTAAGATTATGAATTTTTAAATTTTCATACGTACGTAACAAGTACAGGTAACCTTGCATGATCTTGAATTTTTAGTATGTTGTTCTTGAAACAATCAGCAACAACTTTTCTTAATAAACTTAAGCTCTAAAACCACATGGTATGGAGATAAATTGAAATAAAAACTTTTCATTTGACTGTACCTATGGAACTACCTTAATTTTTTATTTAGTTTTTTTAATTTTAATTCAAATTAATTATTAAATAAAATTAATTTTGAGAATTTAATTTTATTTCATTTCATTAAAATAATTAATTGATTCATTATAAATATTCATTTTTAAAATCTTATTTTGTAAAGAATTCTGTCAATAATAATAAGCATGGGATGCTCAATATGTCATTATAGTTATTAATATTCAAAAACTTGGCACCCCACGCTTTTTTCACAATAATATTGATATTCTAGTTTATTATTTTATTCTTATATTAAAAAACTGTGTCTCACTTTTTAGTCGGATTTACCATTAAAGCGTGTTTTTTTAGTTTCTTTTTTTAACTATAAGGTAAATGTCCAATAGTTGGACATGTCCCAATAGTTGCACAATTTTCGCCATATTATTTTTAATATTTGAATTATGTTTTTCTCAATAAAATCGTATGGATTACTTTCCCTGTACGAAGAGAAGTGTTTTTTTTTTCATAACGTTAATTTATTGAAACAAACTCGATCAACGTTAGAGACAGGGTCGATTTTCTGTCCAACTATTGGGACATCCTACATATTTAAACGTCCAAGTATTTATGTACTAAAAATATTAGAAATATATACTAGAAATATTATCTAAATTTAACACATAAAATGAGTTTTGGATCGCTAAAATGTCGGATAATAGTTTAGATATGAATTTGAAATAGATTTTTTTGTTTAAATATTTTTTTAATAAAGATGCAGTATAAAAACCCTTAACTGTCCAGCTATTAGGACGTTTACCTTAATTTATTTTTCACTTTTTAGTTCGATTTGCCGTAAAAGCGAGTTTTTTTAGTTTTTTTTATTTTTAAACTATAATTTTTAATCCTGACGATCCTGTTCTAGATAATGGCATAAATTTATCAAATTATTGTATTGCCGTCGGTCCTTGAGAAGTATGCAAAGTTTAAATTGAATCTGACAATTTAAAGTGGGTAAAACTCTAGTTTGAAAGAATCGGTTACAAATATACATAAAGGTGAAACTAATGAAAAAATGTTAAAAAAATAAATTTCAAATTGATTTTCGTAAAATTATAATTACCGAATTTCCGCAAAGCTTTCCATAACTAGGACCCGAAGAATCCAAACCAGAGTAAACCTCGACGAAATCGTAACCGCAATCCTCCTCGTACTCGAGTTTAAATGAGAGGAAGGTCAAATGAATGTTTTTGCCAATCGGTGCCTCGATTGTCCAATCGCAATCGGTTCGGTGATCGTATTTGTGATTTCCGTACCTCGCGTGGGAATAAATGTGTTTCACTCTCTCAGTAGCCATTAGATGACCTCCGCAAGCTAAAAATATGTCATTAAAAATCATGTTTCGTTAAAAATCATGTTAACAATATTTTTCGAACGAAATTAAGGAATCTACATTTTTCATAATTTTCACAGAAGTTAATTAAAAACTCCGTAAGAATTCAAAATAAGGTAAACGTTTCAATAAATGGACATGTCCCAATAGTTGGATAATTTTTGCAATATTATTTTTAATATTTGAATTATTTTTTTTTCAATAAAATTATATGGATTATTTTTCATATTCAATAAAGGTCATTTTTCATAACGTTAATTTATTGGAACAAACTCGTTCAACCCTAGAGATAGGATCAATTTTCTGTCCAACTATTGGGACATTCTACATATTCAAAATTATTTAAAATTAACAAATAAAATGATTTTGGATCATTAAAATATCAGACAATAGTTTAGATGTGAATTTGAAGCAGATTTTTTTGTTTGAATATTTTTTAAACAAAATATAAAGTGTGAAAACCTTTAGCTGTTCAACTATTGGAATGTTTACCTTATTCAGTGGTGTCGTTTTATTAAGGTAGTTCTATATTTTTATCGTTTATTTAGGATTGCATTGAAAATTTGTACAATCGTCCTTTGATATGTTAGGCCAAATTTTAAGAGATTTCACCACGTAGAAATTAAGATATTTATTGTTCAAAATTCCAATTTTCAATGCTCTCCCATAAGAGCCTGTGTTAAATATTGCCATTTTCAATCCTAAATATCTTCAATTCTAGATGGTGAACCTTCTTAAAATTTATCATAGCTCTTTACTGTACTTCAAAGAAGCTTCCTTTAATTAACAAAAAAAAAGATTATGATTTTTTTAATTTCATATATACGTAACAAGTACAGGTCATCTTGAATGACCTTCAATTTTGAGTATATTATTCTCGAAACAATTTGCAACAACTTTTCTTAATAAACTTAAGCTCTAAAACCACATGCTATGGAGATGAATTGAGATAAAAACTGTTGATTTGACTGTACCTGTAGAACTACCTTAAATAGAAAAATTTGAATATGAAAAATTCATTTTTATAAAAATTCTGAATATTTTTCACAACTTTCGTCTGATAATAACAGCTCGACGTTTCACGAGCGAAAAAACATTTAAATCATAACCCTTGTAAATTTTATGATAAAATTTTGAATTGACGACTTTCCCAATAAAAATCTTTATGCTCGAAAAAATAAACTTTTAAGAGATTATATAAACTTTTATGAAAGAAAATGAATTTTTGTGGAGAAAATTTAATTTTTTTTTCAGATCAGCACCTTTGCTATTATATTTTCAAAAAAATGAAGCATTTCAATTTTCATTAAAAAATAATTTAGAAGACAATTATTTTTTATGATCATGAAAGTATTTAGCTATTTCATCGAAGAAATGAATATACTAACAATAAATGTCATTAAAATTGTTTGAATAAATGTACAATAATAATTGAGCAAAATAATATATAATAACAAATTTAAAATTTTGAATTTGAAAAATAGCAAGTATTTGTATAATTCGGGCAGTGAATTATTATAAAAAATTCACCGGTTGTATGAGTGGCCATAAAGCCCTTTCGCTGTACTGAGGAATCGCTCTTGAAGACCATGAACATTTGATTCGAAGTGGCAATTATAGGATGAGGTTCCTTCGTGCCACAAAACTTTCCAAGAGTGTGGCTGTCGGGTGAATCGCCATCGTAGATCGCGATGTGATCGTAAGCACATTCCTGATGAGGTTCCATCTCGAAGACTTTAAACATCTGCGAAAAAAATTCACCAATTGATATAAATTTTTTTGCAAAATAATCTTTTTTTAAAAAACAAAAAAATTAATTTTATGAAATTGTATTTTTAATGAAATATTAAATATAAAACTTTCAATGACCAGGTTTTATTTTGAATAAAACATTTGTTGTAATTTATTCTATGGTAATCAAACTGATATAATAATTAATAATAATTAAAAAATTGAAGATTCAACAATTTATGTTATCTATTATCCAAAATATTGTAACGAGTAACGAAATTTTTTATCTTTAACTATATTATGATTTGGAAAAATAAAATAAAATAAAATACAAGAAAATAAAACACTTATTCGTGCAAAATTTTCAGTAACTTTTTGAAATGTAATGCAAAATGCTTGAATAAGTTAAGAAGTGAACTAAATTTTATTTTGCAAACCCCATTCTATCTAGTTTTATTTATATAAATTTTATTATTATATATATTATTATTGTTCAATATATTAGCAGGTGAAAATTGTTATTTGCACGAATTGTAAATTCTCAAATAAACTTTTGACAATGAGTGTAATGTCAATTTTTGATTGGAATATTATAGTTTGGCGAAGAATATGCAAAATACAGAAAATATAAATAAAAATATGATACAATTATTCTTTGGGATAAAAAATACAAAATATAATAAAAATACAGTATACATAATAAATACAAAATATAATAAAAATACAGTACAAAATAAATACAAAATATAAAAATAAAATAAAATACAAGAAATTCGTCACAGTTTGTTAGTAACGTGTCGAAGCAGTTTGAAAGTAAGGAAAATGATGAAACTTCGAATAAAATCTTACAAGCTTGATTCGGTGACCCTGAGTCGTGGTAAAATGCCAAACGCAGTCCTTCTGGCTGGGATAATTGTTCGGATAATTCGGTGACGTTATCGTCCCGGTAGGGGTCGTTATCTCGTATTTGCAGCCACCCTCTTTGCAATCGTGGCCATTCTCGTGAAGCGTGAATCCATTGTGGCAAAAACACTCGTAAGAGCCCAGCGTGTTTCGACACTCGTGCTGACAGTCCCCATTGTTGTTTGCGCACTCGTCCATATCAGTAAAAAATATTGCCCCGAAACCCGACTTGTGGATGCTGCAAAAAAAAATTTTTTTTACAATTTTGACATTTTTTTATCATTTTTTCACCATTTTTGTTTTTATTTCATCAATTTAGGATAATATTTTTCATTTTTAATTTTTCAGTTAAAACACAGAGCCTTCGATGTGCAATCCATTATATAGAATCTTTTTGCTCTTATTATACACTTTTTTTGTAATATAGGCTTATTTTTTATTTTCATTTTTATACATCTTTAAAAATATCGGTTTGACATTTTTTCCTGTGATTTTACGAACTTACTTCCGAGGAATATTTATTTTCTTCATTTATTTCCAATTCACTAATATTCCCTGTGCAAAATAAAAATATTTTTTTGGAAATAGACAAATTTTGATTTTCACATTTCTTATGTTTTGAAAATTTTACATTATTTAAAAACTCACAGTCTTGGGATGTTTAAACTTATTTATATATACAGTGTATTATAATTATTTTTCAATTAATTTTCTTTTTAATATTATTTCCAGGCATCAGTCACATAATACTTTTAATACTTAAAGTAGTTCTATAGTTTTATCGATTATTTAAGAATTTGTTGAAAATTGGTACAGTCATTCTTTGATACGTTTCGCATATGCGTACCAAATTTTAAGAGGTTTTACCACGTAGAAATTGAGATATTTAGACTTAGAATTTTAGAATATTTAGAATATTTAGAATATTTAGAATTTAAAAAATCGTAAGCTTAGAATATTTTTTAAAAACTAAAAGAAGCTTCTTTGAAGTACAATAAAGAGCTGTGCAAAATTTCAACAAATTCCACTAACCAAAAGTCAAGATATTTAGAGCTAAAGAACGCAATATTTAACACGTGCTCTAATGGGAGACTGTAGAAAATAGTGATTTTTGACAACAAATATCTCGAGTTCTACGTAGTGAAACCTCTTAAAATTTAATATACAATTACATATATTGTATCAAAGAAGGTTTTTGCAAATTTTTAACAAAATCCTAAGAAAACGATTTTGTGATAGAACTACCTTAAAATTTTGCACAGCTTTTTATTGTACTTGAAAGAAGCTTCCTTTAGTTTTTTAAAAAAATCCTAAGATTATGAATTTTTAAATTTTCATATGTACGTAGCAAGTACAAGCCACCTTGGATGATCTTGAATTTTGAGTATGCTGCTCTTGAAACAATTTGCAACAACTTTTATTAATTGACTTAAGCTCAAAAACAACATGGCATAGAGATAAATTGAAATAAAAACTTTTTATTTGACTGTACCTATAGAACTACCTTAAATACTTTTATACATTTTTATATACTTTTATATAATATTATTTATTTCTATTTTTAATAAAAAAATATGATTCGATTAAATGTATATTTTGCTTTTTTTAGATTATATTTTAAATTAATTTTTGAATATTCTCGTTGAATTTCCGTACCTGTTGTCCGAAGTGAATGTGATTCTCATCGAATTACTCTCGGACGTAACAAGTTGTGGTATCCTCGAGCCGCAGAATACGCCGTGCTTTCGTAAAATATCGTCACCGAGTTTGCTGGCAACCTCGACCGAATCGTACTCGCATTCCTGCGGAACCATCTGACTCCCCTCGAGATCGAAATGCGTAAAATTCAGAGTTATCCGATGCTGCGGAGGCGCTATTATTTCCCAGACGCAATTTTTGTTCGCAGGATACGTCTCGGGAAACGATGGGCTCGTTATCGTGCCGTTCGGCACGTCGAAAATACCGCCGCAAGCGTCTGCAAATCAAGATTTGACGAAAATAGAAAAAAAAAATATTTTTTTTTTCATGTTTTTAGCAAGATTTTCTTCGATATATTTTCAATAATTTTTATTATCAAATATGTTATTAAATATTTTTTTATAAAGAAATTACTTTATTTTTGGAAGAAAATTTTTATTGTAAAAGTTATTTGGTTTTGTACAAAGGTATTGTCTTTTTTTTAAGGGTGTTAACTCTTTACCCTAAAAAAAGAGAGATTTTAATGAAACTGCGCTTACACGTAAATAATGATTAAAAAAAATGCTTGCTCAATTTGATGAACTTTAGGAGGATAGTTTAAAAGCTATTTAATAAAGAAGTTAACATGTATTTACAAAACTTCATTTTCGCTCAAGTTCTGTCTCCAAAAGCTTCAAGAAAATTCATAGTCACCCTAATCACCATTTTCCAACAATTTCACGATTCGACCAAAAAAAAGAATTAAACGACGACTCTTCTTTTCTCAATTAAAAAATAATAAAAAAATGAAAATAAAATGATTCAACGAACGTGGCGTTCCGGAATTAAATTGACAAGGATCTCGCAGAGTCATCGATTCGTTTCAGCAACTGTTTTGAGAATAATGAGCTACTATAATTTAAAAACCTTTTATTTAATTTTGTATAATTGTTTACTATTTAAACCATATTCCAATTGTACGATTATTTTAAAAATGAAATTAAACTATTTAATGCTATTGCAGCTAACAAACATAAAAATAAAAAATCAAAGGTAAAAAAATTAAGTCTATAAGTTCCATCAAAGAATAATTTTACAAAACTTCATTTTCGCTCAAGTTCTGTCTCCAAAAGCTTCAAGAAAATTCATAGTCACCCTAATCACCATTTTCCAACAATTTCACGATTCGACAAAAATTAAACGACGACTCTTCTTTTCTCAATTAAAAAATAATTAAAAAAATGAAAATAAAATGATTCAACGAACGTTGCGTTCCGGAATAAAATTGACAAGGATCTCGCAGGGTCATCGATTCGTTCGAGCGTTAAGCAATGTTTACCCAAGCGAAGTGCACTCGAGGTTGACGAATTAATAACTAATTGATATTCCGTATCGAGAGCGCGATATTTACATATTTCACGTGGTACACGTATGATATTTACATGAGAGGCATTGTTCGAGCGCTTTGCCTTCTCGCTCGCCCGCTCGATAACTCTCAACCGCTCTAATTACAATTCACCCTGTCTCCTCTCCAGCGTGTCCTTCTCGTACCGAGAAACAAGATTCGCAACGACGAATCCACTCATCGCCCCGAGATAATCAACCACGCGTGAGATGGATGCGTTCAAAAATTGCCAATTCAACCAATTGAATATTTCACATTTTGTTATAAAATTCAAGGGAGTTGCATTTTTTAAAAATGAGAGAATAAATGCAAATCAACATATATGCTCGTATATTAATAAAGAATTTGTAATTAATGTCGAAAGAATTATTATTCGAGTGTTGAAAAATTACAGAATTGTATTTTGCAGTATTTAATAATGTTTCGCATTAAAAAAAAAATACTATTAAATTTCGAGGGAATTGAGTTTTTAAAAAGTGAGAGAATAAATGCAAATAAATATGCTTGTATATTTATGAAAAATTTATAATTAATATCGAGTATTCAAATATGTATTAGAGAATTGTATTTTGCAGTATTAAAAAAATGTTTCTCATTTTAAAATGTCATAAAATTTCAAGGGAGTTGAATTTATAAAAAAATGAGAGAATAAATGCAAATAAACATATGCTCGTATATTAATAAAGAATTTGTAATTAATGTCGAAAGAATTATTATTTGAGTGTTGAAAAATTACAGAATTGTATATTTTGCAGTATTTAATAATGTTTCGCATTAAAAAAAAACCATTAAATTTCGAGGGAATTGAGTTTTTAAAAAGTGAGAGAATAAATGCAAATAAATATGCTTGTATATTCACGAAGAATTTGTAATTAATACCGAGTATTGAAAAATTAGAGAACTGTATTTTGCAATATTAAAAAAATGTTTCTCATTTTAAAAAATCATAAAATTTCAAGAATTTCTAAAAAATGAAAGTATAAATGCAAATAAACATGCTCGTATATTAATGAAGAATTTGTAATTAATATCGAAAGAATTATTATTCGAGTGTTGAAAAATTACAGAATTGTATATTTTGCAGTATTTAATAATGTTTCGCATTTAAAAAAAACCATTAAATTTCGAGGGAATTGAGTTTTTAAAAAGTGAGAGAAAAAATGCAAATAAATATGCTTGTATATTCATAAAGAATTTATAATTAATACCGAGTATTGAAAAATTAGAGAACTGTATTTTGCAATATTAAAAAAATGTTTCTCTTTTTTAAAAATCCTAAAATTTCAAGGGAGTTGAATTTATAAAAAATGAGAGAACAAATGCAAATAAACTCTTTGTATATTAATGAAGAATTTGTAATTAATATCAAAATATATACTAATAAAAATGTCGACTCTTTTGTCAATGAGAAAAATGTTTTTAAAATATATATGAAGTTGTTTATTTTATTTTTACCTTCGCAGTGTTTCCCATCGGAATGAAGTTCATATCCTATCCTGCATGAGCACTCGTAACCACCGAGTGTATTGATGCAATCGTGTTCACAGCCATGATTCGAGAGCGCACACTCGTCGAATTCTGTATAAAAAATATCTACCATCATTTTCAGCCTCGATAATTGAACTGCCACTCAAAATATAAAAAAAACGAATTCACGTTTTATGAAACAAAAAACACTTGAACGTTACATTTGCCAGTAGGAAAAATTGATTGCAGATAATAATAATTTCCAGAGTTTTAAAGAGAATGCAGAAAAAAAAACAAAATAACACGAGCAATGTTGCGAAATTCAAATTTCTGAAAGCTATTTTTTGACATTTCACAAGCTTGACATCTTAATAAGGAGAAAACAAAATAACACGAGCAATGCTGCGAAATTTCAATTTCTGATATTCATTTCTTGATATTTCTCTAGTTTGACATCTTAAGGATGTATTCAAAAACGAAAATTCTTAAAAATTTTACATAATATTCAATAACATCTTCGAAACATAGTGCAAAAATTTCACGACAATTAGGAAGCTCCTAGGTACTGAGTCCGTTCAGCAAAAAATAAAGAGTTTGACAAATTTTTTTCTCCCATATGATGTCGTTTAAGAGTAAAAATTTTTTCAAATTAAATGAAGAAAAACATATATTGGAAATTCAAGATGATTGATTGACAAGTCCACTCTCTGTTATTTTATTATTATTATTAAGTCAATTCTTCATTACTATTATTATTATTATGTCAATATTAGTCAATATTAGTCAAGCATTGGCTCAACTGTCGACGTAAAAAATTTGTTTCTAGGGGAGTTTTGAAGATGTTATTCAATATTGTGTTATTTAATATTATGTTAATTATTGATGTTATTTAATATTATATTAAAATGTTACTTAACATTAAGTAAGATTATCATAAATTTTCCATTATTTTCAAATTTGACGTAAAATTGAAACATGATGTTTTGAAGATGTTATTCAATAATATGAAAAATTATCACAAATTTTCCATTATTTTTAATTTTGTCGTAAAATTTTAACAAGACGTTTTGAAGATGTTATTCAATATTGTGTTGACTATTAATGTTATTTAATATTATATGAAGATGTTATATAATATTAAGTAAGATTATCATAAATTTTTCATTATTTTAAATTTTGTCGTAAAATTAAAACACGACGTTTTGAAGATGTTATCCAATATTATGTAATATTATCACAAATTTTCCATTATTTTTAATTTTATCGTAAAATTTTAACAAGACGTTTTGAAGATGTTATTCAATATTCTGTTAACTATTAATATTATTTAGTATTATATTAAGATGTTATTTAATATTAAGTAAGATTATCATAAATTTTCCATTATTTTCAATTTTATCATAAATTTATCATAAAGATTATCATAAATTTTCCATTAATTTCAATTTTATCGTAAAATTTTAACAAAACGTTTTGAAGATGTTATCCAATATTGTGTTAACTATTAATATTATTTAGTATCATATTAAGATGTTATTTAATATTAAGTAAGATTATCATAAACTTTCCATTATTTTCAAATTTGTCGTAAAATAAAAACACCACTTTTTGAAGATCTTATCCAACATTATATGTAAAATTATCAAAAATTTTCCAGTATTTTTAAATTTGAAGACAGATGCCTAAAAGCAAGAATGAAATTTGAAAAAAAAAATTTTGCCTTTCATGAAGGTGGCGGAAAATCCGGCCTTCTGGACGGATCCGTCACTGACGAATTTGACGAGGAGCTTGTTCCCGGTGGATCTCATATCAGGTGGGGCCTTGTATCCGCAATAAACGCCAATCAAAGGCGAATCGGGACTGTGTCCGTCGCGAACCTCGACGTAATCGTAAACGCAGTTGTCGTGATTCTCGATTTCGAATGATTGAAATTTCAGTGCGACCTGGTAATCATGGGGCACGGATAATCTCCAAACGCATTCCTTGCTCGACTGATATTCCTCCGGATAATTTGGGGATTCGAGGTGTCCGACCCCGTCCAATTCGACGTCACCCCCGCAAACCGCCTCGTACGTCGCGGTAAAACCTCGATGATTGCCCTGACGAATCGAAGTCACGTACGTCACGAGCATTCGGCTTCCGCTCGAGACTATCGCGTAGTGAATCTTTCCGCTTCCGCAGAATTTTCCTGAATTTCATAAGCAACGTAACTAATTGAATTTTCCATCAGGTTTTAACAATATCGGACAGGAAAAGCGAATTCTTGACCTTAAATTCGTAACATTCAGATTCTGGCTTGTGATAAAAAGTTGACCATTTTTTGTGTCTTAGTTTAACCATCAGTTAACAAATTGAGCATTTTTTTACTATAATTTAAACAGTTTTTATTCTTAACACAATTAAATGTAAAAAAATTTTGTAAAACATTTTCAATTTACTGCTTATACTAAATGAACACTATTACGAATATAATTTTTAAAAAGTTCACAAGAATCTCGTATTTTTTAATTTGTATTTAGCGCAAATTTACGAATTCTCTATATGAAGCAATGTTAAATGCAATTTTTATTTGTATTTGTATTTGTATTTGTATCTGTATTTGTATTTTAATTTGTATTTAGTGCAAATTTACGAATTCTCTATATGAAGCAATGTTAAAAATAACAGTAACGTTGAAGTTTGATAACTCTTAAGGTAGTTCTATCAAAAAATTTGCCTTAATTGCATAAACAACGTAACAAATTGACTTTTCCAGGTTTTAACAATATGGGACGGGCAATCCCAGCAAAAAGTACATTCTTGATCTTAAATTCGTAAAATTCAGATTCTGGCTTGTGCTAAAAAGTTGCCAATTTTTATAGTCTTAGTTTAACTATCAATTAGCAAATTGAGCCTATTTTAAAAATAATCTAAATATTTTTCATTATTTACGCAATTAATTTTGAAAAATTTTTGTAAAATTTTTTGATATTACTGTCTATACAAAATGAACACTGTTACAAAAATATATTTTAAAACATTTCCCAGAATCTTGTATTTTTTAATTTGTATTTAGTGAAAATTTACAAATTTTCTATATGAAGCAATGTTAAATCACAGTAACGTTGAAGTTTGATAACTCTTAAGTTAGTACTATCAAAAATTTTTCCTGAATTTCATAAACAATGTGTAACAAATTAACTTTTCCAGTTTTTAACAATATGGGACAGGCAGTCCCAGCAAATAGTAAATTCTTGACCTTAAATTTGATTTTATATTACGATTTTATAGATGAATAAAATTTTTACAGAAATACGAGCTGTGCATCTTTAGTCTTGTATATACTTCGCAATAACAAAAAAATTGAAAAGCGATTGATCAATATGTTGCAACGAGAAAAGATGAAATATTTTTAAAAGTCAACGAGAAAATTGAAAGTATATTCTTTTCATAAAATAAAAGTTTCTTCATTTTTTTATTTACTATAAATTACTATACGAACTAAACTATACGATTTGAAATTTTACAATTCAATTGATGTATAGAAATTCAATGGAAAAGAAAAATTGATCACTATTTCGCAAAAAGCAATGAATACGTTATTTTTTTTATCGCCAATAAAAATATTCAGAGACTCTCCTTCAATCGAAAAATGTCAAAAGTACCGAAGCGTTCGGGACTGATGGTAGAGCAGGAATAAAAATTGAAAAAAAAAATAGAAAATTTGAGAGCTCACCCAAAGTTTTGCTTTTGTGCCAATATCCATCGCGAATTTCTATATAGTCCGATCGACAGTAATCGCTCTTCAAAATGTCGAGGGAAGTGATGTTGAGGACGATGCGTTCGCCGTGAGTAGCTGTTATTCGCCACTCGCATCGTTCACCGTCCGGCGGTGGCGAATTATTCAGATAAACCGGCGAGCCGAAGCTACCGCTGTTCTCCTGAAACGTTCTGCCACATTCTGGCCACAATTTTTACAAAATTAAACATTTCGAAAAACGACGATTTTTTTTTTCGTTTACGAAATAGCATCCAAGAGAAAAAAAAATGATTGGTTTAGACCAATCATTTAAACATTTTGAAAAACGACGATATTTTTTTTTTCGTTTACGAAATAGCATCCAAGAGAAAAAAAAATGAAACATTTTGAAAAACGACGATATTTTTTTTTCGTTTACGAAATAGCATCCAAGAGAAAAAAAAATGATTGGTTTAGACCAATCATTTAAACATTTCGAAAAACGACGATATTTTTTTTTTTCGTTTACAAAATAGCATCCAAGAGAAAAAAAATGATTGGTTTAGACCAATCATTTAAACATTTCGAAAAACGACGATATTTTTTTCTTCGTTTACGAAATAGCATCCAAGAGAAAAAAATGATTGGTTTAGACCAATCATTTAAACATTTCGAAAAACGACGATATTTTGTTTTTCGTTTACAAAATAGCATCCAAGAGAAAAAAAATGATTGGTTTAGACCAATCATTTAAACATTTTGAAAAACGACGATATTTTTTTTTTCGTTTACGAAATAGCATCCAAGAGAAAAAAAAATG
>JAPYYW010006365.1:0-15510 GCA_030522545.1 Cremastinae sp. A BG-2022a
AGTGGCGATATCTTTTCGTGTCTTCGACGATATTCACTTTATGATGGGAAATTCCAGAAAATTTTTGCAAAACGAAATTGATGATTATAACATCAAGGTTATTATTTCCAAAGCAGCGCACGTCAAAATTTCTTTCTAAATGAGTACATATTAGCCAAAAGTCAATGGGCTCCGCATAATGCACTCTATACCAGTTAATCGATTAGAGGCCTCATGTCTTTTTTAATATAGATAAGTGTATATAGGTTTAAATCGACAAGTGAAATTTTGTAAATAATTCTACCACAAAAATTTCGCTCGTCTAAAAAAGTAAGTGGAGTGTACACGAGAAACGAAAAAAAAAAAAAAGTATCGCGATCGAAATGAGAAGCTTCGCGAGTCCGATGTTGCGAAATTCGCGTATACGGATGAAATTCATCCGGCATCGGCATTGCGTTGGAAAATTAAATCTCGCTCGTATTCGGGCCGTGTTCGAGTTCGCGTATTTTCGCAGCAGCCAGACGCGAAAGTTGTCGGCGTGTGTGGGTCGTACGAGAGATAACGCATTTGCATAAATCCGTCGAGTCGGGCCGCCATTGTCTACGCGGCGTGTCCGCGCGTATTCGGTAACAGGAAGAATCTGGCGCACGCGCCATTCGAATCTTCCGTAAAATCGAAATTGTTGCGAAAATTTATGTTTTTTGGCGTACGTGAGCGCAACCGCTCCGTTAATGTGACGCCGATCCCCGCAATTCCACCGTTGGCACAGATGCGTTCGCGTATTCGCGATTTTCCGCATAAATATGTATATGGGTATAGTATATATATAAATGCATATATATAAATACATGCATATATATAAATAAATAAATTCGATATATAAATGTATATATATAAATATATAAATGCACGTCAGCTCGGTGCGAATCCCCGACTCGGGACTCGTTCTCATTCGTGCGTATACAAGCCGAATAAACGCGAACGAGATTCATCCCTGTGTTTTATATTAGACGGATATTTATTGTATAATGCACAGGAAAAATACGCGTCCACGTGAGCGGCCATGATAATGCCTCTTCCATGAGATTATACACGAGGGGTGGCTCCGGCCTCGTGTCACCGAACCGATCGTCGTAATTCACGCAACTCTACGGGTCGTTTCGTACTCGGGGATATAATATGTCAAATATTTCAATTTAAGAGTCGCGTGAAAATCGTTTGAGACAGAATTTCTTTAAAATTAGTACAAATCTTCTTTGAGGTCATGTCGAAATGTATGCCAAATATTTTCTTAAGATTTTTTATCATCTAGTAATTGAGATATTTATTGTTGAAAGTCGTCGTATTTTGTGATCTTTCATAAGAGCCCATAATAAAAGTGATAATTTTTAGAAATAAATACACCGAGAAAAAATGTTGATTGAATCTACTAAAATTTTGTTGAATCAACAAAATTTCAGTTGATTCAATCAATTTTTATTGAATCAACAAAATTTTTAATAGATTCAATCAACATTTTTTCTCAGCGTATATCTCGATAGCCACATGGTGAAGCCTCTTTAAATTTTGCACATATGTTAATGTGATGTCAAAGAAGATCAGTAGAAATTTTGAAAAAATTCTGTCAACAAAATTCAAGTGATGATTCATTTAGTTAACACGTACAGCCAAACTTTTTAATATAACTGTCACGTTTTTATCTCAATTTATCTTCCTACCATGTAATTTTTCAGCTTAAGTTTACATCGGTACAGTCAAATCAAAAGTTTTTATCTCATTTTATCTCCTTACCATGTGATTTTTGAGCTTAAGTTTATTAAGAAAAATTGTTACAGATTGTTTCAAGAACAACCTTTCTACGTGATGAATCCTCTTAAAATTTGATACACATACACTGAAAACGAAATTTGGTTGATTCAACAAAATATTTGTTTCAATACGTTCAACGATATTATTTTGCAAATTGAACTAAATTCTTGGTTGATTACGATATATTTTCAACTAAATCTGTTGTCAGTGTATGTATGCTATATCAACGAAAGATTGTACAAATTTTCAATGAATTTCCAAAAAAACGATAAAACGATAAAACTACCTTAAAAGTGTTGTCCTTGGAGCAAAATTTCAAAAGTTCATGGCAACGTTTTTAGCACAGATAAAATAAAAGTCGTTTAGGTATTTGAATTAATTATAAAAAGTTGCTACCAATTCACTGAAGAAAAACATACTTGAAATTTGGTGTTATTCAATGTCAGGTTTACTCTCTGTGTGATTACACAACAAAAGTTATCAAGTTCATTTATGAAATTGGATGAATCTTTTTTAATGCCCTAAAAATCAGTGTCAAATTTTTGGCGATTTGGGGAACTCTATGTTTAGATATTAATTGTACAAAAATGTAATTTTTCAAATGCCATTAAAAAAGGTCTGTACAGATTTAACCCTCAATCTGTGAATCCAAGTCATTTTTGCCGGGCCCAAAATTTCATTTCGAAATTTCTGCTCAATATTTGATGAAAAAAAAGTATTAAAAATAAGAAAAAAAATATTTTCTCTTGAAAAGTATGTCTTAATGATTAACCATAATTTTTTCAGTTTTTTTCAATAATAATTGTCTACGTGGTAAAGCAAGCAATGCAATAATCAAGTAAAGTAAGCAAAGCAAAGTAAAAACCCTTAGAAAAGGGTTCTTAGAAAGGGAATACTTTCGAAAATTCGTGAAAACTGAATAATTTTCGTCGACCGGAAATTTGAGATAAATCTTTTTCCTCGACGTTAACACGTGGGTTTTCCCATCCTATTTAAAATTTTCAATGCAATCTTGTTCTTTTTTTTTCTTTATTTCTTTCTCAATGTTTTTTTTCCCGAAATTCGACGCACTCTTTAAAATAAACCGTTTCTGTTGAGCGCACTCCAGGTCGAAGAGGATTTTTTTTCTCATTCTCAGACTAACGAAATTTTTGAAATTCCACGCGAACCCGAGTACGGGCGAGTCCGCACTTGAGCGACCGAAAAAAAAGGAAGGACCGCGTCGACACGGAACGGCCCGTGGATGTTGCACACGTGGACGTACGTGGTTAATGTCGGTAGCCTGCAGTCAAATACATTGAGATGGAGGAGGAGAAAAAAAAGGGACGAAGATACGTGCACGGAGAATGGGGAAAAAGGAGCGAGAAAGACGAATATATACGAGAATAAGCCAAAGAAAAAGAGAGAGAGAAGATAGTGATCGCCAGTAGGAAAGAGAATACGAATGAATGGCTTCCAATCTGTTCCATCCCTTTGTTGGAACGGCTCGTGCCGCGTGTGCAAATCTATGTACCGGGAGAACTCGTTTCACGATTTTGTTCCTGGCTTGCGACTGCACCAACCTCCAATACATGTACGTATAAAATATACATTTACACATTTCAATATATATACATATAAATACACACACATATATATAAATTTATAAGTATACTTATATAACTATATAAACGTGAATTTTACATATATATACATATAAATCTATATATATATACGTACAAATGTGTATATGTGCATTTTTATAAATTTCTCTCGTCCCCTCTCGTGCTCGTTTGTGTGCACGTTTGCACAGACATATATACATATGTAGGTACGTGAAAATGCACCCCTGTCCTGGCACACGCCTCACACCTGAACACAATGGGATACCCGGCTTTTCTCTCTCCCCCTTCTGTCGATCTCTCTCTCTCTCTCTCTCTCTCTCTCTCTCTCTTTTCCCCCGATCTGCACCCCCGTGTTTAAATACTGACGTGCACCGAGGGTGCCTTTACCACCCTCTATATTCTCTCATTCGATCCGCAAATGTTCCATCTCGAATCCGTATCCTTTTTCTTTCGCGTGCATCCAGGTGAATTGCGAGTCGGGCGATTCATCTTAATTTAGAGACGAAAGTGTAACCAACGGTGCACGAGAATGCGTTGTTTTATTTTATTTTCGTTCGTAGGATTTCGTTATATTTTTTAAACTACTTTTTTTTATTTTGTGGATTTTTACATTCGTAGCCGATTTAATCTTTAAACTTGTATCGAATTCGCGTATTTATATCATATACGAGCAGCAACGCGGCCGCGTTTTCTTTTTCAACATTTTTTTAACTTTCAAAATTAAAAAAATTGATCCACAAGTCAGTTTTTCGGCTCATTCAATATGAATTCTTGAATTTCGCCCCGAATAAGTAGAATTTTCGTTATCTACAGGAAATTTCCGATCGAATAAGTTCTTAAAATCAAGAAAAAAAATTCAAAAATTTTTGCCAATTTTTTAAGGTTCCATTTTTTTTCCATTTTTTCAAATATATTTAAAAGCTGATAACTTTTTGAAAAATTGATAAATCAATATAATTCCAACGCCATTCCCTTCGTTTTGCAAAAAACTTGAAGAATCACCCTTAATAAAATTGATTTGGTCAAGAGAAAGTAAAGATATCGCTAATTGAAATTTTCATGGGTCCAGGAGTTTTTTTTTTCATTTTAAGAGCCTATTCGATAGGAAATTTTCTGTAGATAACGAAAATGATTATTATTGGGGGTGAAATCTAATAATTCATATCGAAAAATTGAAGAAACTGATCGAAGTCAGCTTTTGTAATTTTTCAATATGAATTCTTGGATCCCGCCTCGAATAAGTATAACTTTTTTTTTTATCCACAGAAAATTTTGCGATAAAATATCATCCTATTTTAAAAAAGACATTAGAAAAAAAAATTTAACGTGCGCTGCTTTGGAAATAATAACCTTGATGTTTGAATCATTTATTTCGTCTTGCAAAAATTTTCAGGAATTACTTACCTATTATGAAGACAATATCATCGTCGAGGACACGAAAAGATATCGCCACTTGAAATTTTGAGATTTTACTATTTTCGATTTTTTGAAAAATCAGACCGGAGGTCCTCGAACACGCTAAATTTTCTCAGCTTATGTGAAAAAGACTTGCAACACAATTTCCTATTATTCATGTCAAATATACCTGGACAAATATACCTGAATAGTTCGGGGATCGTAAACAAAAAAAAAGAGAGAAAATTAATCGAGCGTAACGAGGAAAAAAAAAATTTTCAAATTTTCGTTAATTGCTCGGTCATTATTGTTTCCATGGTGACCGGTCGAGGTCGAGTGAAAAACCGATTAAGGTCTTAATTGTTTTATGACGAAATTTGGAATCAGTTGGCCGGTATAAAGTGTCGAGGTAAGACGTGTTGGGTCTTGCCATCAGGTAGTTCGTTACCCAAAAATATTTCGTAGAAATAATTCGACAAGTTCAATTGAGTGTCAGTTCCGTTCATTTTCAATCATCCGAAAAGTGAATAGTTTATAGTGTTTTTAATTCATAATATTATTTCGAAATATACTTTTTAAAAAATGGCGGTGAGAATGAAACTGCTGTGCAACTGATGCAAATAATTTCGATTCCCCTATTTTATTCTACACAGTATAATTTCTATTATATTAAACATTATATCTTTTTCAAGACTATTAAATTCGAATGAAGAGTTTTTCGGAATAGTGGTTTTGCGGAATAGTGGTTTCGTATCTATGTGAATTAGCCTCAATGAAGCTGATTTCGTCAAGATAAAGGTAAGACATCGCTAATTGAAATATTCATCGGTCTACGAGACCCAGTGTGCTTGAAAAAAAATTCGCGAAATTAAAAAAAAAAATTTTTCAATTTAAGAGCTGATTCGATCGAAAATTTTCCTTAAACAACGAAAATGCCAATCCTTCAGAGTGCAATCCAATCATTCATATTGAAAGAGTAACAAAATTGATTTTTGGATCAGTTTTTTCAATTTCAATTTTTCAATATGAATTCTTGGATTGCGCCCCGTATAAGTAACATTTTTGTTATCTACAAGAAATTTTGCTGTCAAATATTCTATTTAAAAAAAGACACGAAGCTCATAATCCATATAGGAATAGAGCTTATTATACGAGTTTATATGAAATATGCACCTAGAAGAATTACAAAATATCAATTTAAACACGTCAAAAAGGAAAAAAGCAGTGGCATTGCTGCTCGTACCTCTATAATTAAGACACAATGTCAATAGTATGAGAATTTTTTCGAAAGGTTTTTACTACAATGAAATTTTAGTAGATTCTGACGTGTTTTATAAGAGTTAACTGGAGTTTTTTCCAGGTCTGATGCCCGCATGAATGTTGATTGCACGTGATCCCAGGATTCGTAACAGGGGGACGAGTCTCGGACGAAAGATTGGCCGAGCATTCGAACCTTGTCCATATGACCAAAGATCCACTAAATTTTTATTACGATTGACGAGACCGTTGTCAGGGACGAAAAACTATTAATGTGTCTCAATTCATCAATAAATTAAAAAATATTTACGACTATCATCATTTAACTCTTTAAATATAAACAAGTAAATTTTTTTTCATAATAAATTAAATTCTGCTCTTTGGCATCTATTTCTTTCTAAATAGTAATCAGAACGTCAGCTGTGGCAGAATTTTCGTATCAAAACTTTTCAATCGCTTCAATTTTTAAACCTTCGTTTAATTTTTTTAACGTTTCTACTTTTTAATTTATTTATATCAGTACGAAATTTTCTATAAATATATAGTTAACATGTGACGTCGTTATTTTATAATATTTGTATAATAAAATATTTATAATATTTTTATAAATATTTATAATATTTATAATATTTAATATTTATAATATTTTTATAAATATTTTAAATTATCTTAACACTTAAACTCCGACAAGTGAGAAAAACAGATATCGTTGCTCTTTTCTAATAATTGGAACTCTAATCATTATTGTAGTCAAGTATGAAAGCTCGATAAAAACCTTAAACCCAATTAAACTTTAAAAAAATAAATGAACTTTTGTTTAAATCGTATATGAAAAAAAAAATCTTTTTCTGGCAGTAAACGTTATCAATACTTTTTAGTATATTAAAAAAAAAAACTTAAAATAGACATATTATCATCGTCAACCTGACTCGCGGTTTTCCTTCTAACCACTTTAATTTAAAAAAGAAAAAGGGAAAGAGTAATCGCAGAAATTCTCGCGAGAAATGCCTCGTCTTTAATTTCCGTCCGCTAAAAGTACATCGAATCCAGGCTCTATCTTCCGAAGGATTGGAAGTCCCGACGGTGCCGATTCCGGGCAATTGTCACGAAGGGTGATCGTCGCCGAGAGCCCACATCGCGTTTTTCCTCCTGATTGAGAGAGAGAGCCTACCAGGAACGAGGCAGAAGCTGCATCAGGATTTTCAGAGGTTTCACGAGCATCCGCATATACACAAACACACACACTCACACACACATACATAAAGCACACTCCGTATATGAACGTACGAAGGTAATAACATGGCGAACAACCGTGTGAAGAGAAGAGCGATGAGTCAACGAGGGATTGTGTGCGGGTCCGCTTTCATTGTCAATTTAACTGTGAACGGAGTTCTCGGTCTCTTCCAGCGCGTAAATAGCGTGGAATTTCTCGATGCGATATGGGCACGAGGATGAACGTGTCGGCGGTACGATTGAATGAGATAGGTGCGAGATAATGATGATAATAATAGCGATAATAGCAACAAAAACATGAATAAAAAGTAATAAAGTGACTATGGGACGTATAGGCCCGGACTCTCTGGCGTTCGATTCTCGGACAATCCGTTTTACGTGCAATTGTGTATATTTCTTTCGAAGGAACGAGCATGCGGGCATCGCGACTCTGGGAATTTACTCAATTTGAGGGTAATTGTTTAATTGTGAGTGAGGGATCCTTACCGGCACGCTCGACGTGCCGCTCTCGCAGCGCCCTCTGCGGCGACACGCAGCGCCCTCTGCGCGTCCCCGATTGACGGTGACGCGCTCGCGGACGTTAATCCCCACTCCGGCGTATACTATCGCGCGAATACGTTTTATAATCTCCGAGCTATCGCTCTTATTTTGTACCGCATCGCTATCCGGCTCGCTCATCGTTGAATTCACGTTCTTAAATTGTTCCGAGAAACCGCGACGCTCGACGGTCCGTCAAAACGAACACGTCTCACGTAAAAATTCGCTCGTTCTTATTATTATTGCATACCACGATTATTATGTTCGTATTACTTCGCGAGAATAAAAGTTTGTTTAAATTCTTAATTATTTTGTTGAATACGAGGACAAATCTTAAGAATAATTTTATGAGATGTTATTAAAAGAGTTATTGGTTAAGAAGATTAGAAAAATATATGTTGTAGAGGTAATGAAACCGTACAGTAAAATAAAAGTGAGCATTTACGGACAATAGAAATTTTTGAATACTTATTAGTTATTCTACTAAGAACACATTTGTTAATTTTTCTTAATTGAATTTTTAATTGATTTTCTTAATAACTTAAGTTAAATTGATAGTTAACTATTTTTTAACTTATTATGTCATTTCATCATGAAATGAAAATTTATTTCATGGTGACTATTATTAAAATGATTAATATCTTGATTATTTATAATGACGATTAATTAATATTAATCATTCTCGAATTCTAATTATTTTCGTAAGAATGTTTCTTAAGGTAGGAATCGCGTGACAGTCTATTCAAAAGTTTGACTGTACGTGTTAACTAAATATTTAATCATCGCTTGAATTTTTTTGAGACAGAATTTTTTCTAAATTTCTACTGATCTTTTTTGACATCATATTAACATGTGTGCAAAATTTAAAGAGGCTTCACCAAGTGGTTATCGAGATATTTATTTCAAAAAATTGTCACTTTTAACATGGTCTTTTATGAGAGATAAAAGAATACGACTTTCAACAATTAATATCTTGATTACTAGATGGTGAAGCTTCATAAAATTTGGCATACATTTCGACATGACCTCAAAGAAGATTTGTACAAATTTTTAAGAAATTCTGTCTCAAACAATTTTACCTTAAGAAGATCGTGCTGCAATCAATATTCAATTTATTATTTTTTGTAGAATGTTCCGATCATAATTTATTAAATATTCCACGTCATTGATTTTCAAATATTATGAATAATTAAAGAAAGTCCTTAGAAAATATACAGTAAATAAGTCATTATAAGCTATGCATTAAGAGATAAATATTTCATTGAAAGTTGGTCAATGTAAATAGTTTAAGAAGTTTAACAATAATTTTATCTAATAATATTTATAGCAACACAACCATGTTAATATTTGAAGAATAATTTTTAAATTTTCTATTCAATTAATTCTGTTACTAGTTCTTCGTTTACACTATTGAACATTGTAAAATCCTATTAGAGAACAATTTATAATTTTCCATAAATTCATTTTGAGCGTATATCTATGTATTATTGAAATTTCATAAAAATTTAATTATTACGACCGTAAAGAGTGAAAATCCTTAATAAAATATTGTACACAGAGAGAAAAGTATGGCGGATTTTACTGTACAAAAGTGATAACTATATTATTATAATTACTATATAAAACTAAAAATATACTTCAATTACATTTTCTCCTAAATTATATTACGTTTTACCAAAAAAAATATATTTAATTCTAAAATAATTAGCATATAATTGTAACTTTGTGGTAAAAAGAAAAATCATCGCAATTTTTCTCTTTCATGAAAGAGAAAAACTGATTGCAATCAGTGTTGTTTTAAATAATGTAATGTACAAAATGGAAGATCGCACTCGGGAGTGGTTATACATTATCGACGAGTCGTAATACAATTGAGATTTCACGGAAAGCATCGCGCGTATCTCTAGCCTCGGTTCGCAGTAGAGGCAACACGACAAGCGCGGTCAACTTATTGATCGAATAAGAGAGAAACTCGGAGCGCTGGACAAACAGCCGAGCGTCTCGCTAATTTGCGATACGAACGAGATTTCGCCTCGAGCCTCCGTTTTATACGTGCATCCCCGTGTCATCTCGCGTTTACCGGGAACCATAATATTAGTTAACGGAATCCCGATCGGAGACTCGCGTGCCAGAATTGCGGTTATTAGCGAGAAAGTCCTCGTTCGTGCGAAGCCATTATTGCACGCTGATGGGGAAAAAAAATACATTTGCGGTCGAGCCTGATGCAAATTGCCTCGGTAAGACGTTACGCGTGTTTACACCGAGGTTGACGAACTTCCAATAAGGAGTTACTCAGCCTTTTGCTTTATATATTTATTTTTAACTGTAAATTAATGTCCCGGATAGACGTTTTCCTGTTTACACTTTTTTTCCAAATATTCCAGATATTTTGAAATAATTTTAAGCACTTTATCGAGTTATTTTCATTCCGCGAGTATAACGAATAAAATAGAGTAAAAAATCAACCAAGTTGTTATCGAAATTCTAAAAATTGGTCCAAAAATTATATTTTTGGCTTGTTCAATGCGAATTCGTGAATTGCAGCCTCAATAATCAACTGAAAAATCAATTCCGCGAGCATAACGAATAAAATAGAAAAAAATAGACAGACGTTTTCCTGTTTACACTTTTTTCCAAATATTCCAGATATTTTGAAATAATTTTAAGCACTTTATCGAGTTATTTCCATTCCGCGAGCATAACGAATAAAATAGAATAACAAATCAACCAAGTTGTTATCGAAATTCTAAAAATTGGTCGAAAAATTATATTTTTGGCTTGTTCAATGCGAATTCGTGAATTGTACCTTGAATAATCAACTGGAAAATCAATTCCGTGAGCATAACGAATAAAATAGAAAAAAATAGACAGACGTTTTCCTGTTTACACTTTTTTCCAAATATTCCAGATATTTTGAAATAATTTTAAGCAATTTATCGAGTTATTTCCATTCCGCGAGCATAACGAATAAAATAAAATAAAAATCAACCAAGTTGTTATCGAAATTCTAAAAATTGGTCGAAGAATTATATTTTTGGCTTGTTCAATGTGAATTCGTGAATTGCACCCTGAATAATCAACATTTTCGTTACATACGGGAAGTTTATGATCAAATAGACTCTTAAAATAAAATTAAAAAATTTCAAAATTTTTTGTGTATTCTTGCGGGGGTCACACTGGGTTTCGAAGACCCATGAAAATTTCAATTTGCGATATATTTCCGTTCTCTTGACAAAATCAACTTTATATCAAGGGCGTTTTATAAAATTTTTTTCATGAAGTTAAGATATTTGGAGTTAAAGATTGCAATATTTAATACGTGCTCTTATGGGACGGTACAGAAAATTGTGATTTTCGGCAATAAATATCTCGTAAACGTATGAATCAATCGTTTTGAAATTTACCTCAAGACCCTCTATTCGATCGGAAATTTCTCGTAGATAACGAAAATGCAACTTATTCGGGACGCAATCCAAGAATTCATATTGAACAAGACAAAAACCTGATTTTTCGATATCATTTTAGTGAATTTTCGAATTTTTTCACACACTCGTAGAAACAACACATACCAAATTGACGCTTTCTCATACATTTTCAAAAAAAAAAAAATGCTCGTAGATCATTAAAAGACGAAAGAGAAAGAGGGCGAGCAAACGTCAACTATATAGAAAAAAAAGCAGTTAAATGGTACATGACGAATGGAAAGGAGAAGAGCGAGCAATAAGGAGTTAAGAAATCAGCAGCAATGGGGTCATGGGGGAGGATTCGCGAGCGTCGGTAAGGATGCGGGATATCTCGAGGATTGTGCTCGAATAAGGGGTCAGATGAGATATATTGGAAAGGCGGAAGTTGGATGGAAGGACGTCGAGAGAGAGAGAGAGAAAGAGAGAGTTGGGCGAAGAAGACGAGGGTGAAAAGAGGGTCGAACGGGAAAACGCACGTCGTTTGGAAGGGGTGCGGCGGAATCGGTCCGCCAGCCAGGAGATGAATGTGGGGTGAATTTTGCGAGCGCGCCACGTGCCTCCTCCGATCGCTAAGTCGTGCCGCGGCAAACTCATCCCCACCACCTGATTTTTTGCCGCTCTCACGGTCACGTGATCACATGTGACTTACCTTTGCTGCTTATTTCAGCATCGACGTTTATATATATATACATACACATACGCCTGTCTCTCCCTCGTCCACCCCCCACCCCTTCCCCCAAGGCTCTTATTTTACTTTTCTTTCCCTTCCCCCCCCCCACCCCCCCGGTGCTCACTCATCATTTCCATTGTCGGTAATACGTACGAGTACCCGGCTTGCTGGCGCGTATGCCCGGACCATTGAAACGAGCCGAATGGAAATGCGAACAGACGAGGATGGAAAAGGTCTGCCAGATCGCAATGAGTCATCCGCGCGGGGATGCTGACTCCTTCGTGTCAACGTTGCGTGAATCCCGCTTTTTCTCATTCCTTTCTTGACTTCTCGAACAACCGAATTGTATTTTTTTTTTACTTGTTTATTATAATAGTTACGATTTCATGACGATGCCCGAATAAAATCAATGTTTGTTGAGGTTGTTCTATATAGTTTTATCGATTATTTATAGGATTTTGTTGAAAATTGGTATATACAGTCATGCTTTGATGTGTCACGCACATGCGTATGATACGCATGATATTTGGTGTTAAAAATGTTCGATCCTGAATATCTTGAAATCTAGATGGTGAAGCTTCTTAAAATCTTGACTTCTCGAACAACCGAATTGTATTTTTTTACTTGTTTATTATAATAGTTACGATTTCATGACGATTTCCGAATAAAATCAATGTTTGTTGAGGTTGTTCTATAGTTTTATCGATTATTTAGGATTTTGTTGAAAATTGGTACAGTCATTCTTTGATGTGTCATGCATATGCTTATGATACGTATATGATATTTGGTGTTAAAAATTTTCGATCCTAAATATCTTGAAATCTAGATGGTGAAGCTTCTTAAAATCTTGACTTCTCGAACAACCGAATTGTATTTTTTTTACTTGTTTATTATAATAGTTACGATTTCATGACGATTCCCGAATAAAATCAATGTTTGTTGAGGTTGTTCTATATAGTTTTATCGATTATTTAGGATTTTGTTGAAAATTGGTACAGTCATTCTTTGATGTGTCATGCATATGCGTATGATACGCATATGATATTTGGTGTTAAAAATGTTCGATCCTAAATATCTTGAAATCTAGTTGGTGAAGCTTCTTAAAATTTAGTACAGGTCTTTATTGCACTTCAAAGAAGCTTCCTCAGGTTTTTTTTTAATCCTAAGATTATGATTTTTTTTAAATTTTCATACATACGCAGAAAGTACAAGTCACCTTTGATGATCTTTAATTTTGAGTATGTTGTTCTTGAAACAGTTTGCAACAAGTTTTCTTAATTGATTTAAGCATAAAAACCTGGTATGGAGATAAATTGAAATATAAACTTTTGATTTGACAATACAACTACCTTAATTAGAATAGGAATTAGATAGTCTCTGATAAAAAATTTTTCATGATAAATTGGTAAAAATTAAACTTAATATTTTTGCTACAAATTTGTCAATTTTAATCCTGTTAGTTGTATACGCTTTATACTATCTCAATCAATATGTTTTCGATTAAAGGTGATGTGAAACACCCAATTTTGAGTGAATTTCCAGACGAATCCCATATTCGTATTTTTCAAGCAAATGAATAGAAATTTGAGTATGTTGTGCAGTGTGTGCTATATTATAGGGCACGACAATCTAGGAAATTCAAAGAAATAAATAAAACCAAACTAAAACATTTTTTTCGTTTTGGAACTGTTGGAAATTGAAAAAATAAAAAAAACCTATCAAAAATTTTTTTTTTAATTCTAAGAGTGCCATACCCTAGTATATCGTACACTGTATAGCATATTCAAATTTCAATTCATTTGCTTGAGAAATTCTTCAAAAGTACATTTTTTATTTACATTTTTGAAAAGAATGCAAACTTTCAATAGCTCTAAATTTTTCTTAAATATTCAAAACATTTTGTTGCAGCCTTGCAATTTTTGAAGAAAATCGTAGGAAACGAATCAGAATTATAACGAAAAATGTGACAAAATCTTTTTATTCAAAATTAGCCAATATGCCAATATGATACTGACATCATTAAAATGTGTATTGACAACAGGTAATTCCTAAAAATGTCGGTATTTTTAACTTGCTGACACAACTATCTAAAAACTGTAAAAAAAATAATAAAAAAATGAACATGCGTCAAAAAATCGCACCATCCCTCCGCGAGCGAATGTGCGTGACAGCGTGACCAACGAAGAACGAAAACAAAACAAGTGTTCCGAAGCAAAAAATTAAGAACTGCGCGTTTCGATAACGAGAGGACGAGTCAGCGAGGGAAAAATAATCCCGAGGTAAAGCAAAACGATTGACCGGAGACGATAAGATTCGAAATTGTGAACAAAATGATGAGAAAAGGAAAAAAAAAACAAGAACAAAAAAAAATAAGAAGAAAAAAACAACCAAGTTAGTTGGAAGTGACGGAAAAATGGAGAAAAAGATTAGATAGAGGGAAAAGAGTGGGCGGAGCAAACGCGAGAGAGAGAGAAAGAGAAAGAGAGAGAGAGAAAGAGAGAGAGAGAGAGAAAACAGGAGGCAGCGATAAGCGGTCGAAGGTGTGCTCAAATTTCGGTCATTTTGGTTATAAACGGGAACGGGGGTTGGGGGGGGGAAGAGAAAAGGGACGCCGAGACGTTATACGAGGGCGTCAGCTAGCCGTAAACCGAGTAATAGCGCGGCCGTCGTCGTCATCGACTCGAGAAACTTCTGTCTCTCTCTCTCTCTCCCCGCGATGGCTAGTATTCCTGATGCCTTCGCGGACGTGCTCGATTTCGCCTCGGCCGATGAGCGAAATGAAGAGAAAAAGAGCCGGAGAGTCGAGCGCAAACGAAGGTTATCGAACTCCGCGTGCTTCTCTCTCGATTCCCGTGCTCCGCGCTCGGACTTGACGCTTGTCGCGCACGCACTCTTCTCTTTCTCTTTCTCCCCCCCCCCTCCGCCCCCTACCCTTTCCATAACTCGCTCTTTTTAATTTCTCGGACCAACTTTTCTCTTTTTCTCATCCCTCCTATATATATTTCACAGCTAGCAGGTTTCTCAGTGGCTTCGAGCCCTCGCAGTGATTTTTTTTATTCATTTCAACGTTAAGAATATTTGCGTCAAAAATATACGTTAATTTCATTAAAAATTGAATATCAATATTATTTATTCATATTTACATTTACTTTATAGATAAAAATGTATAAAATAGATCATTTTATGTAAAATTGAGTAAACGTTTCGAATATTGGACATGGATTTTCCACCTTATCCTATATTAAGGGGTTTCGGTACCGTTGGCGAAAATAAATGAAGTTTTATATGTTAAAAGTATAGGGAATCGAAATTTATTAGGAACACGATGAAAATTTGAAAGAACGTTCTTTGCCACTAAAGAAATTTATATAAATTCAGAAAAAAAATCGTCTACATTGTTTTTGAGTAATCAAGTGTTGAAGTTACATTCTTATACACGGAAAGTATATCTATATTGTTTAATAATCGCTATTTCATGGTTCAATTGTTCGGAAAATAATTAGACGAAAATTCGAAAAAAAATCGTGTTTACGCATTTCATATGAAAGAATATCCTCTCCAA
>JAPYYW010006366.1:0-17281 GCA_030522545.1 Cremastinae sp. A BG-2022a
TAAAATTTGGCATACATTTCGACATGACCTCAAAGATGATTTGTGCAAATTTTTAAGAAATTCTGTCTCAAACGATTTTACGCGACTCCTACCTTAAACAGAATTTACTTAGAAAACTCTCTGAAAAAATGTCACTGAAATGATTTTTTTGTTATCCTCACTCAGAAAGTTCAATTTTCGAGGACTCGGCGGCGTCCGGAAATTTTTCCATATCCAGACCCTCTATACCCATACCGATTTTACTTTTCCAGCCTAGGCTGGAAAGTAGCACTTTTCCGTACTGTTTCTTATATAATATAACCTTACGAAAATGAAAAGAACTGTCAAGATAAGTAATTTTTTCCTCATCGATCGAATATTTCCAGTAGTCTTAATTTATAGTCACTATATTCTGATTTTATGATTGGCGCTACAATAAATGGTATGCTAACCTTTTACATTCGGCTCGAATTCAACTTTTTGAACAAGGTTAACAAAAAATATTCCATGTCACTCGATCTTCAAGCGGTGATTCAGAAAATCGCGATTTTACGATATTCGCTAAAGACTTGTGACACACTTGCACACCACCGCCGTGAAAAAAATAAAAATAAAAAAACAGAAGTAAAAACCTCTGTTGACAATAAAAATAACATATATATATTTTAAAAGCTGATGCGGTAGCGATTATACGAGAGATGATTTTCCTTCACGGTGGGAAATTATTTGGAAGCAGAGAAGAATAATTATTTTGTTTACCGCGAGGACAGAAATGCGAGCGATGAATGAGGATGAGCGCAGATATGAGAGGGTCAGCTTCGCGCCGGAATTCGACTGCGCGTATGTGCCCAGCGAAAGCTTCACCGCATTGTTATGATAAACAGCAAAATATATAAATATACGGGGTGGGATGAGGAGAAAGATAATGCGGATGAAAGGAGAAGCATTGGCGCAACGAAGCACGAATAACGAGACTTAGAAATAAAAAAAATATTAATTATTTACTTTGGGGGTCACACCTCCGATTTATTTGTCCTTGAAATATGTTATGGTAATTCTTTAGATTAGTGACTTTTCCGAAAAGTGGCGAAAAATCTTTTTTTTGCGTGAACTTGTAGATATTTAATTATAATTTTCAGTAAAGTCGAATTTGAACGCGTGCCCGACTGGTTCACAACTAGGCGACGAATGAAAAAATGAACCTAGAAAAATCTGGAGAAGACTCGCTCTCTTCTACGGAAGACCCGGAGCTTGAACAGAGTTACGCGGACGCGAACGAGGCTGGTTCGCAGTAACTCGTAAGGTAACGCGGGCTGACTGACGGACAGAGTTCCGTTCTGGTAAAATGTTAAAAGTCGCGAATGCGGGCAGAGTTTCGTCGTGGTCGATGGTTAAAACACAGTGCAGCAAGAGTATGAAGGGTTCGGGGGTTTATAAAGGTTTTTCGTTTGAAGGAAGGAGTAACAAGTTTTTTGTGAGGAGTTATCTCCCGCGGTGCATTTTGGTATTTTTGAATGCAGGTGGAGGTCTATATTTTTATATTTTGAAATTGAGATGGGGGTCTATATTTTTATATTTTGAGAATCTTAGATTATTTTCCTCGCTAGGAAAAGGCTTTTCCTCGCAGCCTATATCGTAAATCTCCGACTTCGGGAGGTAGTTCAAGTGTTTTCCTTTTCTGAGTTTACTCTATTCCCAGCAACTTGTTTTGGTTACAAAATTTTAAAGACGTAAAGAAAATATTCAAAAATATTTGCGTTCGTGACAATGCACATCGTGAAAATCACATATTTCGTGGGAAAAAAGTCTCAGCTTTCAGAAAAAAATATCAAAATTGAGCTAACAGAGGCTGCATCGTGATAAAAATCGTTTTGTTTTCACTTCAAGGTAGTTCTATCAATACAGTCAAATCAAAAGTTTTTATCTCAATTTAACTCCATACCATGTGGTTTTTGAGCTTAAGTTTATTAAGAAAAGTTGTTGGAAATTATTTCAAGAACAACATACTCAAAATTCAAGGTCATCCAAGGTAACCTGCACTTGCTACGTATGTATAAAAATTTAAAAAATCACAATCTTAGGATTTTTTTTAAAACTAAAAGAACCTTCTTTGACGTACACTAAAGAGCTGTGCAAAATGTCAACAAGTTCCACTACCCAGAAGTCAAAATATCAAGAATTGAAGATCGCAATACTTAACACGTGCTCTTATGGGAGACTGCAGAAAAAAGTGAAAATAGTTCTATGTAGGGAAGCCTCTTAAAATTTAATATACAATTGTACATTGTATCAAAGAAGGTTTTTACAAATTTTCAACAAAATCCTCAGAAAACGATTTTATGATAGAACTATCTTAATTCGATTTTTACGGGTCTTCTGTTGCGTATGATAAAAAATGAATATTTCCATTGAAAAGCTAAGAAATTTTCCTAACAAACAGCTATTTTTTTCAATTTTTATAAATAAGTTTTGGTCGTCAAAAAAATGGATAAAAAAGTCGAAAAAAATATCTTTTCAAAAATTCACAAATCATAACTTATAAATGGCTGCATAATAAGGGCTAAAATTTTGAGAATATTTTTTTTTAAACCTACAGAATTCTGAAAGTATAAAAAAAAATTGATATTTGGTGGTATCACTCATATATAATAGAGTGATTCAAAATTTTTTTCCTATTTTCGCGGAAACAGGTTTGGAAGTTTTATTCATACATAAAAAGAAGCCTGTACAAATTTGAGCTCTGTATAAAAACATTAACAGGGGGCACATCACACACTTTTCGATTTTCCATAATACTAACATGGGAAGAGTTACGTTTTCTCCGTCATATTTTTGTAGCTACCTAACGACACATCAGACAAATAAGTTATAGCATACTTATATATACTTATACTTTTGTACTTTTACTTATACTTTTGTAGGAAATGGAACGCTCTCTTGTGTTCTCTTGTGAATTTTTCATTAATCTCACCATTTTAAAGATATTTGAGGTCAAAGTTGGAAAAATTTTTAAAATCATTATTTTTTTAACTTAAATCACTAAATAGTAAGCTGAATAAAATGGGCAATACATATTTTTGTAGGGAATTCCAGGAAAATGTATGAAAACCATTAACATTGAACTTTAAATACGAATATGTTCCTAACGCTTCATCTAATCGATTAAACACAAGAGACCATTTTTCAAGATCTGTTAATTTCCTATAAAAAATGTAGTACCATTTTATTCTGCTTACTATACTTAACCCCATCAGGAATAACATATTTCAAAGTCAACTAATCGGAGGTGTGACGCCTAAAGTAAATAATTTTCAAAAAAATATTTGGTGTTATATGTTACATGCAGTGGAACCTGCGCATTCCACTGTGTGTAATACACACAATATAATAAAAGTACCCCCTGTGAGACGATCAACATTTCGTCGTTTCAGCGTCTGCTGAAAACGAAACAATATAAGTCAAATATAAGCTGCTAATGTTGGCAAAAGCTCGTAGCCACTAATTAGCTATCTGCTGCCTCGTGCGAAGGTTTACCGCGTGTGCATGCATGTACGCATCATATAAAAAAGATACCATATGAATCTCAGTCAATATCGTCGAAGCTGATTGTTTGCTCACCGAATGAACGAACGAACAAATCTCGAACAACGCGCCGCGTGTATGTATACACACACAAGAAGAAGCACAGAGACAAACACGAGAGAAGATATTTAAACGAAGCGAATAATAAACCCAAGTGTCGCGAGAAACAAAAATAAAAATTCAATCCTTATTTTTTTGCTGTACATCGTTATTCCCACAATGAAGATAATAAAAAATATAATCAAACTCGATGTTCCAATGGCAACGCGCGTGTTGTCCGATGTACTTGTTTCAACTAAAGCATGAGCATTAAAAGATACACATATATATTTATGAAAATGAGACAGAGAGCAGTGTACACATGCAGTTATGTATACATAATAGTAAAATAGAAGATTGTTGAGTATGTAAAATGGATATAATGGGGGCGTTCCACTTATCAATAAATATAATTATTAAAAGGCCCAAAACCAATGTAATAAAAATAATAAGACAAAGGCTTTGTGGGCGATAAGTGGAATTATTCTAATGTAAATCATGCGATTGACTACACCATATGAAATATGCGGACGCTCTTGTAAATTCTCCAACAAGTTTGACGTTGTTTCTGATAAATAAAATATCGAAGGACCGGGAGATGAATAATAAAAAGCTAAAAGTTACGATCGCATCGAGGTGTGTTCCCGAAGCACGCAGGGGCAAATTCATTTTGCCGTTTTGTTCAAATTCAGATGAGCGATATGAGAAAAAGTAACTTATTGATGCATATTGTAAATACAGTGTACGTTATAAATATATACTATATATTATTGGCGAATAAAACATATAAAATGCGTTGGAGCGCCCGTTGAAGATAATAAGTTATTAGAATAAGGTATACATGTATACCACAGAGAAGTAATATCGCGATTATTTAGAGTAAATTTGTTGTCTTTTTTTGTTTCCGCGGCCCGGTGAACACGCCTCGTCACGATCATTCCCTCCTGTCGAGTCCTCGGACCTCTCTGTTTCGGCGAGCGAAGAAATAATAAACTTGTATCGTTCGGCGACTCGATTCACCCAAAGTTATCGGTCACGTGCGGTCACGTAGACCCATCGTTTATTGCGTTTATGTAGATGCAGTTAAGTGTTTTGTGACTGCGCGTATGTACACTAAAAACAGCTGTGAACGAGACAAGATTAATACCGATGAGCCTGATCACAAAAACAAAAATACGCACGTACACGAATAAGCAGAACAAGTATATTATTATTATTCAATAAAATACCATCAACAATTGTTGTGAAAATTTCTTATTTTCGTCTTATTTTCTTTTATTCTGTAAGCAGATTGATCAATTTATATAGCAGGGGTTATAGTAAGGCCATTACTTTTTTGACAAATCCCGCATGAAGATCGTCGCGATTCTCAGAGACGACTATAATTTGAATGATGAGTTACCATGTCGCGAGTCACTTCTGCCACTGTTCTACAACCTGAAAATATCAAATAAGATAAATATTATTTTATCGCGATGATGTTTTTAATATTATATAATCAAAAAGAGAGTAGATTAAATTTGCGATTTGTAGCTTAAATTTCCACTAATTCTATTTTATTTCATTAGAAAGCTGGCCCATTCTTTTTTTTATTTGCATATTTTTTAATAACGAACAAAATGTTTTTCATTTAGACCTGTAGTCTCTACCAACACAAAAACACAAATAATTTTTTTTTCGATTTTTTTTCCAATAAATTAGGTATTACTCGATTTACTGATATACTCAATATAAACATTTTCTGCAGACTTTCGTTTGGTTGGAGAACTACCTTAACATCTATGCTAAAAGTCATAATTTCAAACAAAAATTCTCTGTTAAAACCTCAATTATATATTTTTTTTACAAAACGTTTAATAAAGTTATTTTCGATCATTCAAAAAAGAATTAGGCCAGTCTAAAGATTTTTTTTCGTGCAAAGAATACCTTAAATATGTATATTGATAGAATTTACCTGCTAAGGCAAAAGCGTGGTCGATTTCTCGTCTCATCAATTCTAAGACAGCGTTTGCTCCATTCTCACCATTACATGCGAGACCCCAGAGCAGAGGTCTACCCATAAAGATCTAACAAATAACAAAAATTCAATTCTCATTTTCTCATTATATGTTCACGCCTCGTTAATTTTACCATTTTTGCTCCAAGAGCTAAGGCTTTAAAAACATCAGTCCCTCTGGTAACTCCTCCATCCAAATAAACTTCAGCTTTGTCACCAACCGTTTTCACAACCTCAGGTAAAGCTTCAATCTGCGACAATAACCAGTCTATTATTATTATTTAAAAGCTAACTATTTATTTGAAGAAAAATAAATCACCGTGGCTGCAGTTCCATCAATTTGCCTTGCTCCATGGTTAGAAACGAGTATTCCACGAGCTCCATGCTTTATGCCTATTAGTGCATCCTCCGCTGTAAGAATTCCTTTCAGAACCAGAGGCAGATTTGTCACGCTGCAAGCAGATACAATTTCGATATTTTATTCAATAATATATGTACAGTTATTTAATTATGTATTATGTATTATGTATTATGTATTATTATTATTATTATTATTATTATTATTATTATTATTATTATTATTATTATTATTATTATTATTATTACTATTACTGTTACTGTTACTATTACTATTATTATTATTATTAAGTGTTTAAAGTATAACAAACTGTTGACCTCTTGAGCCAAGCGACATCCTTCCAAGACAGGGAATCATCGAATAGCCCTCTAACATATTCGTTGAGTCCTGAACCACTTTTTGATGAATTTATTTTTGTAGCTAAGAGACCATCAAAGTTTGCAAGTCTACAAAAAATGTATTGTACTTCAAAGTAGCAAACAATGCAATATCGCCTATCATATTATGTGTAACAATAATAGATATTATCCAAATATCAACCTTAAGTGTGGAGGTAGAGCAAAATTGTTTCTAATGTCAGCTCTTCGGTCTCCAAACATCGGTGTATCCACCGTCAAAACAATTGCTTTGAAACCACATTTTTCTGCTCTTCTAATTAAACTTAAAGTAACTTCTCGGTCAAAGTATATGTATAGTTGAAACCATTTTATTGCATCGGGAGCTGCCTCAGCGACTTCTTCTATGCTACTCGTTGACAATGTTGACAATGTAAATATTGTACCTGCAGCTTGTGCAGCTGAAATTAAATATATTTAACATAATTATATATATCATAAAAAGTCAGTTTGTTCAAATTTTTATAAAAACGGAACATTTTTTAACTTGTTTCCATTCAACAATTTTTTTTAATATATCGGTAAAATTCCAATCTACGATATCTCAATCTGATGATCTTCATTTTAACCCTTTAAGGTGATATGGTCATGGCAGTAAAACAACAAATTTTCGACTCAGTTTTTCTCATGGACAAAGTGGTTTGCGAGTAAAAGTTCATTAAGAAAAGTTGTTGCAAATTGGCTAAAGAACAACATAAAATGTGTGCAAAATTTTAGAAAGCTTCACCACGTAGAAGTTGAGATATTTATTGAAAATGTTTTTTCATATATGTTATATTTGAATCTAGGTGGTTCGAATTCGATATTTCGTACATTTTCCCGCATGCGCACAAAAGATGCGCAGAACGGAGTTTCGTTGCCGAAGGATAGTCTATCTGTCTCACTTTCTCCAACCAGCTTCCACTTATGGGAACTGGCCATAGCCATATAGGAGTATTACATATATGGTATGTACAACCGCGGCTGAGGGAATAAGAGGGGAAAATGTAAGGTACGAGAGGTTCTTCGCACTGGACTTGTAAGATATGAGAGTTTCCAGTGTACAATACATATGTACACGGCGAGGCACACGTATTTACGGGACTCGCTGTGAAAAGTGGCACCACCAGAGTCCATAATAATAATAATAAGCAAGAGGTGGACTAACTGGAAGCTGGGATATTATCGAAAAACGTGGGCACCCTTGTCCTCCTTCCTGCGATTTTTAACGCGTTAAAAAAATTTTATTGACATTATTAACCTCCATTTAAAATCGAGAAATCTGCCGATTCGCTGTACAATTGCCGCGAAATGATCAACACGAGATGATGAAACGGAATGTCATTAGTTTAATTAAATTCATTGTTCTGGCCTTGTTGACCGTTCTCCTGACCGTCATTATTTTTCGATACATTCGAGGCATCCAGACTGGCAACGGGCCAAAGTTGCTCTCACTCCGGAAAAATTTGCCGGGTAATATTCGAAATGTTGCCGAGGAGCAGCCATCAATCGTCAAAAGTGAAGAGGTATAAAATATGTATTTTATTTTTTTATTTTTTTTCTTATTTAATCTGTATTTATCAATTGTACTAAGATAATAATAGGTGCGTTTAAAAAAAGTTGATAAATGTTTTTGATTAATTGTACGGTACAATAATACTTACAGAAGAACGAGAAAATAGACTGGCATGAGTATGATAAAATATCTGCTGAGAATAAGAGGCAGGGAATAGGAGAGCATGGACAAGCGGCGATTCTCCCGCCTGAGAAAAAAATGAGAAAGGAGCAGCTTTACAGAGTGAACGGCTTCAATGCTGCATTGAGCGATGAGATATCTCTGAACCGTTCGCTTCCGGACATCAGGCATCCGGACTGCAAAAAAAAGCGGTATTTGTCAAAGCTTGACGCAGTCTCGGTCATAATATCGTTCCACAATGAACACCTGACAACTCTGCTTCGCTCTTGCTGGAGCGTGATCAACAGATCACCAGAGAAATTATTGGAAGAGATAATACTCGTTGACGATGCTAGTACAAAGATAGAGTTGAAAAAGGAACTGGAGGAATACGTTGAGAGACATCTGCCAAAAGTGAAAATAATTCGTCTGGCGGTGAGATCCGGTCTGATAAGAGGAAGATTGGCCGGAGCTGAGAGAGCAAAGGCAAAAGTTCTTATTTTCTTGGATTCGCACACAGAGGCAAATGTAAATTGGTTGCCTCCTCTACTGGAGCCGATAGCTGAGAATTACAAAAGATGCGTGTGTCCATTCATCGACGTAATAGCTTTCGAGACTTTCGAGTACAGAGCTCAGGACGAGGGTTCCCGAGGAGCCTTTGACTGGGAATTGTACTACAAGAGATTACCGCTTCTCCCGGAAGACCTCGAGCATCCGTCCGAGCCATTCAAGAGTCCGGTTATGGCCGGTGGCTTGTTCGCGATAAGCGCCAAATTTTTCTGGGAGCTCGGCGGATACGACAGAGATCTTGAAATTTGGGGAGGCGAGCAGTACGAATTGTCATTCAAAATTTGGCAGTGCGGCGGTCAGATGTACGACGCTCCTTGCTCGAGGGTTGGACACATTTACAGAAAATTCGCCCCGTTCCCGGATCCGGGAAAAGGCGATTTTCTCAGCAAAAATTACAAACGAGTAGCCGAGATCTGGATGGACGAGTACGCCGAGTACCTCTATCGTCGACGTCCCCATCTTCGTTCTCTCGATCCCGGGGACATATCCGAACAGAAGGCTCTTCGACAGAGGCTCCATTGCAAGCCTTTCAAGTGGTTCATGGAGCAAATCGCTTTTGACCTCGTTGACGTTTATCCCCCGATAGAGCCCGATGACTTTGCCTCCGGCGAGATACGAAACATCGGGGCCCCGGAACTCTGTCTCGACGCCAAGTCAAGGAAGAAGGACGAGTTTGTCCTCGTTGACCTGTGCATCAAGGACAATCCTCAGATATCTGGAGAACAAGAATTTCGATTGACCTGGCGAAAGGACATCAGACTAAAAACACGGACCGACTGTCTCGATGTTTCTCAGGGGATCCCCAAATCCCCGGTCGCCCTCTATCCCTGCCACGGAACTCAGGGCCACCAGCTGTGGCGATACGACCTTGACAAACAGTGGCTCAGACACGGTCTCGCAGGCAAGTGTCTTGATCGTCATCCAGCTACCAACAAGATATACGTTACCACCTGCGACCCTAATTCTTCCACCCAAAAATGGCGAATCGAGCGGGTCAACATGAAATTCATAACCAATTGGGACAATCTCAACTCTTATAAAGATTTCTCCAAGCATCTTTAACCTTTTTTTCTCTCTACATTTCTTCTCTATCATTCCAGTTAAGCTCATGTCAAACACCCTATTCATTGAAATTTAAATATATATTAGGCAGTGTTCCACTACACTGATGCATGGCACTCTTGGAATTTCAAAAAACAAACAAAATTTTTTACTTTCTTGTTGTTTTTTTTATTTTTTTGAAATTCCAAGAGTCTCGTGCACTAGTATAGCGTATTTCAATTAATTTTTTAGAAAAATACAAGCGTGGGATTTGTCAAAAAATTCACTATTAATTGGGTGTTTCACATCACCTTAAGAGCTCGATCGTGCCTTTTATTTATCGGCCTCTTAATACTGCCAAAGTAACATTTATTTCTTTTACTATTCATTATACAGTTTTCACTATCAGCCGCCCACTATATTATTGCTCAAATTAAAGTTTATTTAGCTGAATTATACCATCAACGTTATAAACTCGATTTTATTGTTGCACATCATCAAAAATGTGTTTCTTTTTTTTCATAAATCGTGATGTGGAAATAAGTTGTCACCGTTCAAACTAAGGAATTGAGAGCAAATAATTGCGCAAATTGTGCAATCTTGCCATTATGTATTCGTCATCAAAAAATGTTTTTTTTTTTCATCAATCGTGATGTGGAAATAAGTTTTCACCGTTCAAAGTAAGGAATTGAGAGCAAATAATAATTGCTCAAATTGTGCAATCTTGCCATAGTTTTTTTTTTCATAAATTCGTTATCTATTTAATAAATATTTTTATAAGAAATTAATAAATTTGTACAAATGTGTAAACTGTACAGAAATTTATTGAAAAAGAAGAAGAAAAAGACGAAACGATGAAATGATTATTTTTACCTCTAGCATTAGCGCATTCGCCGTCCGCATGCGCCATTCGTTGCATCGCCGTTGGTGAAACGCCGAGTGGCATCGAGACCTCTTGCCCCAATACTCTTGTTCTTAGATCCCTCTTCGACACATCTTTTAAAACCCTTGGACGAATTCGAAATCTGTCAAAAACATATTTATTTTGCTCTTCAACCTGCTTTATTGAGTCAGAGCCGGGATTAAGCACCAGCAAAAATGTATGTTATCCTTATTTGGCTATACATATGCCAGCCCGTATACCATTTAATTTCTTCTCAAATTTCATTGCGTATTCATAATAACAATTATTCTGTCAAAATTTCAAGGTCCTTGTATTAAGATTTGGGTGCACTTCCGAATAGCTGTCACCGCGGATTTTGCTGAAATTTTGCACAAAGATTCATTTTGATGATATAATGACCCCCCTAAAAGGATTTTTGGCGACTAGCAATAGTTTGCGAGATATTAAATATTGAAAGTTTAAAAATTACACGGGTGCTCGAGTCTTTTTTATCGAACTGTTTCGGAAATATTATAAAATTTATGAACAATTAAGCTATTTTTATCGAAAGCTCATAACTTGGTGAAAACTGGACCAAATTGGACTTTTTTTCAAATTTTATGTTTTTGAACGTACTTTTGATTTAAAAAAAAACATTTTTAAATTTTTAGAATAATATTACTAGATTTTTTAGTTTTTAAAAGAAAAAAATGATATTTAATAAAGTCTGTAATGTTTGATTTATAAAAAATGTTTGTGTAAAAAACTATTATGCTAATTCTATAACCGATAATGTGATTCGAATTGGATCTATTTTTTTCTTATATTTGGGTAAAAATTATCAGAAAAAAATGTATACTTAGAAGCTAGTATCAACATTTTTTTTATCCGTAAAAAGAATAAAATATTTTAAATAGTTTAACTTTCATGATTGGTAAAGTTTTTTTTAATCACACAGCTTTCTTATGAGTTTTTGAAAAAAAGTAGCGTAATTTTTCAAAAATGAATATCTCCAAAATAATTCGATAAAAAAGTCTGAAAATGATCATGAAGCCCGGTCTCAATTAGTATTAAAACACAAAAGAAATTTAAAAAATCGGAGATTAAAAATTGTGAAGGCGGCCGAAACGGTGTGGAATCTCTCATATGTTAAACAACCGAATAATGAACAAAACTGCATATTATAAAATGGCACTCGCATTTATTATAAAAAAATTATAAAATCTATTCGAAATTTACAGGGTGATACTTAATAATTATTTATAATTTAACACTGTAGTAGATTTTAAAGAACATGCAACTGTTAAAAGGTCTCGGAAAAGATAAATTGACTAATTAGCTGATGAATTTGCCATCTCCCCATTTGGTCAATTCTATACAACAAAATTTGGTAATATCGTTGTGTAACATTGTAATTGACACGAAAAATTTGATAAAGTATTCAAGAGGTTACAGGGAAGATAACTTTTCGGATCAAATTGACTAATTAGTTGACGAATTCGCTATCTTCTTGGTGAGTAATCGACAATTATTCAACGAAAAGTCATGATATGATAAAAATTTGTGATCTTATTGAGTAATCGACAGTTACAAATAACGACAAAAGTAACATTTACTTTCACGAAGACACTATTTATTCGGAATTATTTAAAAATAAAGTCTAAATAATGCATTTATTCAAAAAACATCAATATAATAAATATAGAATTGCTGACGTAGAATAAACTACTAATTAACAAACTTCTAAATGTTCTTATTGAAAATTTACAAGTGCATAGAATATACATAAATATGTGCAAAAAATTCGTATGAATAATATAATTGAAATGTCGTAGAAGAATTCATTATTTTTCATGATCGTTATAAAAATAATCAACGTTTCTTTCGCTGTTATCGGCGATAAATACTCGTTTCGACAATATGACGACTTTTCTATTATTTCATTGTCAATCAGTCAATATAAGGAGACAGTGATTTATTATCCAACTATTTATTAATGCACTTGCATATTTTATAGTGGCTCACGGAATCGAATAATTTTCTAGTGGCTCAGCGGCGCTTTGCGACCACGCAAAATCGAATAAGCAACCCCCTTTATATTTTTAGTACTATATGATTGGGTTTAAGGTGCTTGTGCCGTAAAATACTTTTCGTCAGAATTTGATAAAAATTTGCATAAACGTTCTTTGACACAATGTGCACGTGTATACCAAATTTTATAACGTTTTGCCGCACGGAAGTCGAGATATTTATTGGCAAATATCGCATTTTTCGGTACTTCGCCATAAAAGCTCGTGTTAAATATTTCGATTTTTAAGGTATTTCTACCGCGACAGTCCGTTCAAAAATTTGCTTCCTATATAAAGTAAAGGTAAAATCATCAGTTGACATTTTTTTAAAAAACTAGATAAAACTAGATTTTTTGTTAATCATATAACTAGTACATTTAACCTTATATAGCCTTGTATTTCGAGTATTTTATTCTCGAGGCAATTTATTGTAACAACTTTTCTTAATGAACTTGGACACACATGTCACTCGGTATGTGAGAAAAAATAAGCCGAAACTTTTTAATTTTACTGTCACGGCAGAACCACCTTAAATTCCTATAAAATGTACTTTTTATGAAAAGTAAATCTAATTACGAAAATTTAAAAAAAAACGTCCCGAAAACTTAATTTTTGAAAAAGTTATGGCTATTATGAAAACAATTGAAACAATTCTCAGAGAGGTTTTCAATAGGGTAGAAGATATGATAAAAAAGTTTCAGTCAAATCGAAAGGGGTCAGGTCTAAAAGTGGTCGAAATGGCGTAGAATGGCTCATATGTAGAGACAAATTTGTGTATTAATCACAATCAATTCTTTGCGATCTTTTAAATAATTTATAAAAAGTGACGATATCACACGATTTTGTTGTTATTGCGATATTAAATGTAATTTAGGAATATGTTTACTTCATGAATGATGAAAAATGGCAGGAAAAAACTTGGATTCCAAAATAGACTCTATTATAGTTATTTAACTAACTCTGTAAATGGTATGCGGTTATTTGGCGAAAAATGAAAAATGTATGAAATAATTGAGCGAATAATAATGTAATAGTTGGGTAGGAGTAGATTAAAAAGAGTATAATATTGAATAAAAATAGTATATTAGGAGAGGAGTACGAACTGATCGAAGGCCAGTCGGTTCCATCTGAGAGAACACTCGTCGCCAGCTCCACTTTTGTAATAATCTCTGATTGCCGGTGGAAGAATTTTCATAGCTCTCTTCTCGTAGTCCTCTACGATGATTAACGACTCCATTTTTTTAGCTTATTTATTTAGCTAAAAATAATAACGAGATAAGTGAAGTTTCGGGGGCGAGTCGAACACGCTGCTCCTCTTTGGATCAACTTCAATAGCAAACTAAAAATCTTCCAAGTAAATCAAAGAAATTTATACATACGTCAGGGAAAATCAGTTTGAGATGATGCAAGCTCGCAGTATCACTGATAATAAATATTACTGAGCAGATCCACCGCCGCGAGAGAACCGTTCAAACAAATAAACCTCAGTTATACTTTCAATGGCGATAAGCCCGTTAAAATTGTCATCTTTGCTTTATCACTATTTCTGATAAATATCAACAATAACGAGCATTATGTTGTATTTATCACTTGTGAGCTTGCTTGTCCAAGACTCATTCACGAAATTAGACGTCGAACGAGATGATTTAACATTTTATTACATTCGTTATTTAGAAATAATACAGAAACACGTTGCGCCTTTTCTATTTTCCATTTGTCAAAATTAACAAGGCCTTACTTACTTACTTACTTACTTACTTTTTTTCTTCTTCCAATAAGTAATGCATGACTTTTTTATTTTCTCTTACGTTTTTTGTTTTTGGTTTTTTTTTTCAAATTTCAAACTATAATATTATCAAGTTTTTGTTCGCAACACCAAAAGAGAATGAAGTATGTCAATTCGGTTTAAGGAATCCTATTCTATCGATATCGTTAAAAAGTCGATATGAAATAAATATCAATGTTCATTGCAGATGTATGAAAAAAAAAGAAACGAACATTTCTGACAAAATGCGATACATAAATGCGATCTAAACACGACTGATTGTTTTGCAAAAAGGACATATTGATTTATTATCTCTCTCTCTCTCTCTCTCTCTACACTCTTTTTCTCGTGAAACGCATGCAGCATTTGTGAATGAGTACTCCAAATCGTTTGCAATGATCTGTGAGTACAATTTTGACTTTTTTAATCTTGGCTTGTTCTTTATATCAATAACGCCAACACAACAAAAATAAGTGGTCTGTTCCTTTGAGCAAACCCATGTATCTCTATATATTTTGACGCGCTGAATTCAAACCCGAGGTCAGTTTGGCCCATACATCCTCGAAATTTTTTAGCAAATTGTAAAAAAACCGCTAAAAATGGCCAAAAATCATGAAAAATTAAATATTTATTAATTCTGCAGATAAACTCTCCTCCGATTATGGCAGGGAAAAGAGAGGGATTATCTGCAGAATTACTAAAAAAAGTTTCATGATTTTTTACGATTGTTTCGGAAATTATTTAAAATTTGGACAGTACCAGAGCCAAACGGACTATGGATTTGGATTCACCGCATCAAAATACGTGAAATATAATATATTTTGTTTAGTTGAAAAACAAATTTTTTAATTATTTAACGGGCATTTTAAAATGATATTTGGCCATTTTTAGCAGTTCTTCTACAATTTACTCAAAATTTGGAGGATGTATGGACGAAACTGACTTCAGGTTTGGATTGAGCGCGTCCAAATACATAGAGAAGATACATATGGGTTTGGTCAATGATACGGATCACTCTTTAGTGTGCCGGTGTAATCGGTTAATGAAAATATTTCGATAATCCGACAGAGCCAAGCGACATGTTCTCCTTATTCACGAAATCAAAAAGTATTTTCATGTATCTAACGGTGAGTTAATTTGATTGATGATATCGCGGATTTAAAATGTTTGATAAAAAAAGACAGAAAAAGAGAGCCTACGCATATACGTTTCTCTATTTTATCTCGAGCAAAAGTAAAAATTGAAAAATAATTTTGCTACTGTTCTTTTCCCTTCCGAGATCGTTTACAATGTTATTAATTATTATATTTTGTTAAACGAGCGATACAGAGAGAGGTGTTGACGACAATTTTATAATATTTACAGAGCAGTCGTTCGAAAAGTAAAGCACACCTTCCCCTCTCATTCTCGTTTACCTTTCTCATATAAATGCATTATTGAGAATGTCATATTCGATTATTTATACATTCTTAAACTCTTCTGTTTTTGTTTTTCCTTCACTTTCGGCGAATCACGAGGTATGGCGTGCGCACACACCCAATGTCATTTTCTTCTTTATTATTATAAAATTTCGTATTTTCGTAATCATCTTCCACGCCTCAATTTCTGGTAGAAAATGGTTTTACGACGTTTTTGTTCAACGTGATCGCATATTATCGCCGATTTCTTCCTCACTCGTCAGTATTTATTTTCTTCACCTTTGGCAGAAAATCAAATATATTATTCTCACTTTTTCACACTAAAAATTCAAGTTGGTATAAAAAAAGTTTTTTTCAACAATGCATTTTTTTGCACTTATTCCAATGAAATATTTTCAGTGAAAAATAAAAAATCGAAGAATATGATAAAGCAAGCGAAGATAAAGAGAGAAAGAGAGAGAGAGAGAGAGAGAGAAAATAAACTCTCACATTCGTAAACAAATTGCAATTTAATCAGCATTTTATTACTTTAGCTTCTCTTTGTTTAGCCCTTTCGAGTTTCTAGAGTTTATGTACAGTGTGGGTTTGATTTCTTACATTATAATGTAATAGTGACGCTTTCTTTCGTAATTCGTCGTCTCTTTATTATTTTCATCGTGATCTCCGCTAGTCTCGAAATAACACGCGCATTTTTATTCTCCGATCATACACGATTCTTATACGAACTGTCGTTATAAAAACGTCGACGCCCGTTCATCTTAAAATACATATGTTGCAACAAAACTCGCGGTAGTACCTCAAACGGACTCGTACAGTAAAACGCCTTCGTTTTATATTTATGTAGAAATTTTTTAATATATAAATATATATATATATATGTATATTTGAAAAAGCAAAGGATACAGCATATTTCCCACAGTGTTAACTCGTCTCTCGCAGAAGCGGAGCCTACTGATCAAAAATAATAATGAAAATAATTCGACGTAACGTATCGTGTATAAATCGTCTCGGCTTTGGTAAAAATCATATAATAGCAAATCTCCATTATTTTTATTCTTGACAAACTTTTTGTTTCTTTCATTCACTCGAGTTCTCCCCATTGTTTTTATATCTTTTTTCATTTATTCCCTTACTTATTTCTTCTTATTGCGTCTTTGGGCACAAGACCGCGATCTCTCCTCACTTTTATCTCTCGTCATATTCACGATATTCACGATTACAAACGTATTTTCGTGTGCATGCCTGTTAAGGGGTTTCGGTAGTACTTTTGAAAATGTTACCATCAACTCACATTAAATAAAAAAATGAATTACAAATTTAAAAAACGTAGATCGTACGAATTTGAAGTCGATCAACCATGTCATATTTTAGAAATTATTATTTTTTTTAACTAAGCTTATACATAGAAGTAAATGGGAGAAATGTTTATTTCAGCTGTAAATTTTGTTTAAATATTACCATCTGCATAAAATTTATGTCAGACCTTAATTAGGTGTCAACAATTACTGTCACCAAATTTTAAGCAGTTTCTC
>JAPYYW010006368.1:0-14560 GCA_030522545.1 Cremastinae sp. A BG-2022a
AAGTACAATAAAAAGCTGTGTTAAATTTCAAGAAGATTCACCGTCTAGATTTCAAGATATTTAGGATTGAAGATTGCAATATTTAACACGTGCTCTTATCGGAGACTGCAGAAAATAGTCATTTCTGACAATAAATATCTCAGGTTTGGGATGGTCAAACTTATTCAAATTGCACAGATGTTCGGATAATGTGTTAAAAAACATATATGTCAAATATTTTTAAAAATATAAGAATTTTATTATTTTTTGATACTTTGTTCTTAATTATATGAAAAAATGTTGTGCCAAATACGAAATCGTTTTATTGAGGTGATTGGTTTGAGAACTTATGTCACATATACATATATGTGATGGTCAAACTGTTTGCGAATTTAAGGATATCTTTCAAATCAAGTTGAATACTTTTTACAATTTTTTTTAAACATACTTATTGATGTAATTAGAGAATACTAAAATAAAGGGTCGAGTTTTTAGGAATTAAGAGTTATCGTATAGTAATCCAAAAAGTATATTTAGTAATGTTAAAACTATAGTTAACGTTGTTGTTTTGATTAAGTTTAGGAAACCTGTCAATGCTTGGCATATTACTATATAGATTTCTGAGTAACGTTTTATCGTCATTTATCGTTAATAATTAATACAAAAGGCCCACAACCTCAAGTTTTTTTGTCCTATAGGCTTAAAAATGTTTAATTAATACAACAAATAGTTTTTATAAACAGTCACTCATGTACAAAACAATCGCTTTTTGAAAATAAAGGTACGAAATTGTGTTCTCGCATCTATACTCAATGTTAAAAATCGAATTTTCCATTACGAATATTTTCATGAAATTGTCGGTAAAGACAGGTTTTTTGTGGATTTTGTAGCTGGGAACTTTTATTATACATAAACTAACATACTTCGTCGTACGGTTATGACAAATTGAAAACTATGCGGATTTTTCATGCAAAACATATATACAACTTGTATTCTAATCATTTTTATAATCAAAATGTACTAAAATACGTTTTGTATAAAATTTTATCACAATTTTATTCTAACTTTTATCATGCAGTACGAAAGAAAAATAATAACTTTTTATACAAAATTTCCTCTGTGCAGATTTTTATCAATTTTTAATATTATTTTGAGTATATAATATGGAGATTCGTAGAGAAATACCCATGCTGGTAGTGTGAGAACGAGGGTATCAGGAATTCAGGCTAGTCGTGTGTTATGAGAGAAGTCTCCTGACTCGTCTTGATGAAATATCAAGCGGAAGTCGTGTGGTCTCACCATTGGAGTATAGAGAGGATGATTGGCTGTCTGCCCATTCGAATTTTCTCCTCTCATTTCGCATCTTGAACCCCTTTGATCCTACGTCCGTTTTTGACATTTTCCTCTGGTCAGCTAGATACCTTGAGAGTCGTTCAAGAGCTCAAAGACACAGACCTGAATTTCTAGGCACTATAGTTTCAATGAATTTTTTTTTTTCATTTATTTTCATTGTGAAATATGGTGAATTTCTTAAAAAATTCGTTTGCAAGCTCATATATACTTATTTTTTGAATACATATACACGAACGTCGTCCTTTATGCAATTTAAATCTACTATATTTTTTAAATAAACGATATAACTACTTTATTGCTGTTGTTAACATACAGCGTGTTTCGAAAGTTAGTGACATTGAAACATTGAGCCGAAAAATTGAATGAATGGCCTAACAAAAACTTATTTTGTTTTTTATTCTTTGGTTTTATACAATTTTGAAAAAAAAGTTCTTTAAATATTCTTTGAAATAAAAAGACATTTGTATTCTATTTTTTAAATTAATCGTTCGATCACAATAATCAATAAATGATAAGGTAATATACTAAGATAAACGTCCCATTAGTTGAATAGCTAAGGGTTTTTCTCACTTTATATTTATTTAAAAAAATATTCATACTCAAAAATCTGCTTCAAATTCACATTTAACAATAAATTATTATCTGATATTTTAGCGTTCAAAAATTTATCTTATGTGTTAATTTTAAATAATATCCCTAGTAAATAAACACTTGAACGTTTGAATATGTAGGATGTCCCAATAGTTGGACAGACATTCAACCCTATTTCTAGGATTCAGCCAGTTTGTTCCGATAAATTAATGTTATAAAAAATATACCTTTTTGTACATGAAAAATAATCCATACAATTTTGTTGAGAACAAAACAATTCGAATATTGAAAATAATATAGCAAAAATTGTCCATCTATTAGGACATGTCCAACTATTGGGACGTTTACCTCATTAATATAATTTTGATGATAAAAATGATTAGAATAAGTTCTGTTTTGCATGAAAAATCTTCATAGTTTCTAATTCGTCATAACTGTATAAAAAAACTATCTTAGTTTATTAAAATGCATTGATGTTATTTTATCGTAATTCATTTAGCATTTTTATTATTTCTTTGATTTCTTAACGAACTTTAAAATAACTTAAAATCTAAAAATATAATAAAAATTATTACATACATATATTTGTATCTATCATATGCATATATTACCTTAAAAATCGATTTTCATTATATTAAAAAAAACATTTTTTTAAAATTCTTTGTGTATTTTTTTTAATATTACGTTTTTTGTTTTTTAAAAAATATTCTGTTTTTTTTTGTATTTTTAAAAAGAAAAGTCATGTCAAATGACAGAAGAAGTCGCTGTCGGTTTTCGTATTTCCGTCTGTTTCTCGTCGGTGATACGGTTGCCCAGAAAATGCCCGTTGCAGCGTCAGGCCGTCAAGTAATAACGGACTCTGCTCGAGGGGCTGCCGAGACTGTGGACCCTGACGAATAACCTCCTGTACGGAAACCCTGATGGGTACGCCATGCGTAATATCCTGTTGAGAATTACGCGCGCACACGTGCGCGCGAACGCACACGCGCTTTTCCTGTCTGAGTAAAGTCTGTACGAGGTGATGCTTCGCTCTCATAATGACGGCATCTTCTAAATGTACTTGACTGGGTATAAACACACGTCTGGGAATTCCTCGTGTCACAACCCTGCGATACTCAGCGCAAATTTCCCGAAATTATTTATTATCGACGTTTGTTTTGTCTTATTGATTTTTTTTTGTAACTATTCTATTATATTTTTTTAAATTATTATTAATTTGTTATTTATTTCGTTGTCATTATTCGTTTCATGCTATGCATAGCATAATAATATAATGATAATAAAAATATAGCATAATAATAAAGAAATGTTATACAAAGTGATTCGTACTCAACGTGAATTTTAAGGATGTATGAGAGATATTTTTAGAAATATGAGAAGTTGATTAATTTTTTATATTTTGATTTTAAGCATATGTGAATAAAAAATATTGTGTCAATTTGCACTATTTGCACTAAATACAAGTTTTTAAATATGAAATCCTTGTGAATTTTTTTGATATGTTCGTAGTAGTGTTTCTTTTTTATAGACAGTAATTTCAAGATTTTTTACTAAAAATTTTTTTATGTATATGTTTAACCAATAAAAAGTGTTCAAATTACTGTTAAGATATATGCTCGAGTTGGCAATCGACAGTTAAATTAAGACTCAAGAAATTAGCAACTTTTTAGCAAAAACCGGAGTTTGGATTTTATGAAATTTATGTCAAGAATTGACTCTTTGCTGGGATTGTCTGTCCCATATATTCTTAAGTACGTATAATTTTTATTATTTCAGAAATAAGGTAGTTTTATCGATACGGTCAAATAAAAAAGTTTTAAATCATTTTTTCTCTATACCATGTGGTTTTTGAGCTAAAATTTATTAACAAACGTTGTTGCAAATTAATTTAAGGACAACATACTCAAAATTCCAAGTTAATTAAGGTGACCTGTACTTATTACGTATGTATGAGAATGAAAAACAATTATAAAATCTTAGGATTAAAAAAAAATAAAGAAAGCTTCTTTGAAGTACAATAAAGAGTTGTGCAAAATTTCAACAAGTTTCAAGATATCAAGAATTGAAGTTCACAATATTTAATACGTGCTTTTATAGGGGATTGCAGAAAATATTGATTTTTGACAATAAATATCTCGAGTTCTACGTAGTGAAATCTCTTAAAATTAAATATACAATTGCATATTATATCAAAGAAGATTTTTTTCAAATTTGTAACAAAATCCTAAAAAAAAACGATTATTTGATAGAACTACTAAAGCTTGTTTAAAATAATTATTGTGTAATATGCGTGTAATTCAAGAGAGTCATCAGATATAAATTTTGCAAAAAAAAGGATAGGAGAAAAGAAAACAATGCGACACTGTAGAAGCAAATTTGCTTACGTGGAGAAAAAAAAAGTATGAAACCGGGCTTTTGCTCGACCTGCGAAATGAGAGTAGTTGATAATCATCGCACGCTCCCGTCTTCGCGTCTCGTCTCACGAGCATCTCCGGTTTCTTCCTTCGCGATGAACGACGACAACCAAGGAGGCGATGACGACGAGAAACGATTCATCTTGATAAAAAAGAACTCGCGGTGCGAGACAACCTGCGAGAGGAGGGAAATCTTTCGTACACGGAAATCTACTATTTCGCGAATGCCCTCGAGGCTCTCTTCTCCGCGAGTGTACTCGTAACAATTCCTTCTTAAATTCACATCCTTTCAATTTTCTTGTCAGCTCAACGTCATATCAGGATCACATTGTCAATTATCCGGGAGTCCAATTCATCGAGCACTTGGCCGAAATAAAAAATTGTTCATTCTTATTCTTTTTTATTTTTTTCATCTCTGCGATATCATGTCACGTGTCGACTTATGTTTCTGACATGACGATTGCTTGATTTATATTTCTGAATTTAATGAACTGTATATCTTTGGTTGAGAACCTTGGAATAAAATTTAAACTAATTTACTGCAGCGATCATTTTAAATCAAGCGTTATAAACAATGAATCATATTTTCGTGTAAAATGATTCTTTTTTTTTGCAAATTTTTAAGATATTAAAAATTTTCACATTTATCTTAAGATAGTTGTATCTATCGATGTACTCAAGCTTAAAAAAACGCTGAAGCCTTTTCAAATTTTGCATACATTTTAATATGACGCCAAAGAAGATTAGTATAAATTTTGAAAAATGTCTGTCTCAAAAAAATTCAAGTGATGATTTTATATTTCGTTGACACGTACAGCCAAATTTTTGAATAGACTGTCACGCGACTCCTTCCTTAAGAAAAATATGTAAATATTGAAAAATCATTTTAAACGTAAAACAAGTTAAGAAATAGTCAAAAATACTATATTATAAATTTACATCGTATAGAATTTTGTAAATCTATTGTAATGTATTTCGTCGTGACGTAATATAACGCTCGAAAAAAAGTGGCTCGCGGTCGAGGGTAATAAAGCGTTAAATTAAGCATAAGCTTGAGCCGAAGAGTTATCGTTGCAGTGGGATGCATTCATCTTGACTGCGAAGTACGTTCGAGTGTATCAAGAGTCGTGCAAAATTCAGCCAATCTACCGTAACGGGGAATTCGTTCGGGACGATACGAGAGCGCGGACGTCTCCGTTCCTTGATCTATGCAGTCTTCACCGGCGCTCATGGACTTATAGATTGCTCGCTAAAACTTTCAAGCCTGCGATACGAGACTCACGCGTCGCTTGAAATGTTCTCGGCAACTCGATCGAATCTCTATTCACAATGAGATAATACAAAATTCAAATGTGACCAGTCACATTCACGAGTCAAAGCCTGGGAAATAGATCCAGTTTATTTTTCGCACTAAAAACATCGTAATAAATTTTTTTTGTGTATTTCTATAAATATATGTTTTTTTTCAAGTTTTTATGCTCACGTTGAGACAGTCTTCCATTTATTTGAAAATATAGAGCGATAAATTATAGATACATGCATCGCTTAAAAATTTATTATAAGTGTATAAATGTATGGGCAATTCAAGGTCAATTCAACGACGGTTTGACAGTGATTTTTTATTTTTCAATATGTTAATATAAATGCAGAATGAAGTACCTATATCAATTTTTGCTCCTCTATCGTAACACGTACCTAAGTTTCTTGAAAATCTTAAAATATTCATAGCTTGTACAATAAATAAGATATCGTAACTCAATAGGCGATCAATTGTTTTTTTATACGAAGTTATTATAATCCCATTTTTAGCAGAAATCCAATTTTCAAGGGTAAAATGACCAAAAAGACTCTACAAAATTTTTTTTTTCAATTCCTCATTTTTTTCCCAAAAAGTACTTTAAAAAACGAAAAAAAAACGTTTTAAGTTACGATATATTAATTATTGTAGATGCTCTGAATATTTTAAGAATTTTAAAAAACTTCGGTACGCGTTGGATAGAGGGTTAAAAATTGACATAGATACTTCATTTTGCATCTATAGTAACTTATTAAAAAATTTAAAAAAAAATGAAGGGGTCACCGTCAAATCGTCGTTGAATTGACCTGGAATTACTCGTATGTAAATAAATAATATAAAATTGTATGCTTATATCGTGTTATATAGTTATATATATGAATCAAATTTTATCCAGCATCATTAATAAAAAAATATGTACGTATTACACTAAGAGAAATCACGATTATAGATTTCAACATAAAGTGACAACTACGTTGATTATTTCATAACTACGATGAGCGACAATGCGGCTGCTATTTCTTCACATGTGTGAATTGATATTTTGGTGTTCTGATATTTTGATTAATTGATAAGAGTTTTTATCTCTTTTTTAATATAGAAGATACATATGCACCGACATTTAAAAAAAAATGTTGAAACGATATTAAAAATTAGAAACACTAAACTATTCACTTTTTGTATGATAGGAAAATAACTGGAACTGACATTCGATTGAACTTGTCGAAGCGCTACGAAATGTTTTCGGTATCGAACTACCTTGTAAGACCCGACACGTCTTACCCCGACACTTTATACCGATCTACTGATTCCAAATTAAGTCAAAAATCCAAACAATTAAGACTAATCGGTTTTTCACTCGACCTCGACCCATCACCATGGAAACACTAATGACCGAGGGATTAACGAAAATAGGCTCGATGAATTTTCTTTCTTTTTTTCATGTTTACGATCCTCGAACTATTCAGGTATATTTGTCCAGGTATATTTGACATAAATAGTAGAAAATTATGTTGCAATTTTTTTTCACATGAGCTGAGAAAATTTATCATGTTCGAGGACCTCCAGCCTAATTTTTCGAGAATCAAAAATAGGAAGATCTCAAAATTTCAAGTGGCGATATTTTTTCGTGTCCTCGACGATATCGACTTCATAATAGGTAATTCTTGACAATTTTTCCAAAACGAAATGAACGATTTTAATATCACAGTCATTATTTCCAAAGCATCGAACGTTGAATTTTTTTTTAATGAGTAGAGATTATCCAAAAGTTATATGCACTACGCATAATGCGCTTTATTCCGATGAAATGACTAGAGGCCTCATGTCTTTTTTAATATAGGATATATAAAAATATTGGTAATATTATTTATTTTAGGGGTTACACCTCTGATTCAGTTGTCCTTGAAATATATTACTCCTGGGTCATCCCTATTATATATCCTAAATATACGACTTAGAATCGATATAGAATGTAAAAATAAAATATATAATTAGTAACATAATAATAAAAGTATAGTTGTCAATTGTGTATAATAAAATCTATCATTCTTTTCTCCCAGTGTATATATTATCTGCATTTCGAATTTTGTAAACACGAGTAATTTACAACTTATGATCGTACATAATACATGCACGTGGCTGATGGCGGATTGTTCTCAAAGAAACTTACAGGGGAAGCTTCAATACCGGCTGAAAGGGATTGGCTTCTGTAATAACTCTCGTCGAGAATGTACGCTGAACAATATACTTATGGATCCACAGTTCTGTCGAATCAATTCCATGCAAAGGAGCAAAACCCAGAGCCAAGAAGGAAGAATTGGCGGTCGCTCTTTTTTTATTCGCCCTTGGGCTCTCTCTCTCTCTCTCTCTTTCCTCTCCTTTTATCTCCGAATACCCGCGGCTTTTCCGAATATCGATATTGAGAGGGTTTTCCGCGAGTGAAAATTTACTCTGGAATAACTATACGTAAATCCAGACTTTCCGAGTTTTCTTTCGCTCCCATTTTCCATCGGGAATAAACCCCAGAGTTCTGGTAATGCTCTTGGCATTGAATATACAACGGTAAAGATCTCGTTCTTACTTTTCACGGGATCCATCGAGGTCTCGCTCTAACTCGCGAAAGTCGATACCATCGTCGAAAATCGCGAAAAGAAGACGATAAGGCCGAAGCGAGTCAGCGATACGAAGAATCTCATTTTTGAAATCTTCGTGAAAATTTTGAGAACTCGCTGGAAAATCTGCAACGAGTTGATCTCGTTTCTCTCGATTCTCATGATGTGCATGGCGCAGGCTGAAATTTTTTTTTTTGCGATAGGGCACTGGGTTCAAGAAATATTTTGCCGTTTTCTATTTACGAATCTTCTTATACTTAATGACAGAATTCCATTTCTTTGTAAGAATTCTAACTCCACGGTTCCAAAAATAGTGACGGAATTGTCTGCATCTAATTTTTCACAAAGTTCATCATTGCATTTTAAATGCAAATACTATGAAATATTTTTTCGGGTAATATTGTGTAGTTTTTGACAAAACATTCATTTCGTTCGCAACAATTTCAAATCAATATGGTTTCAAAACTTGTGAAAGAATTTCGCTTCGTTTAATTATTTACAATATGCAATATTTTACCTATGCAATGGTACTATGCAATATTTTATCGAACACAAAGCGCGTCAATTGATTTTTCAATAAATTTTCTGACGAAAAAATGAGTCATCCTACTGAATTATTCGAAAGAAAATTCTTAGAAAGTTGAGATATTTTTATTATCCATTAATAGATAATAAAACTAGGATATAATTTACTAAATAACAAAACATCGATGCATATAATATGCTTGTAGGTATAAAATTCTGCATGCATTTATGGTAACTGAAATACTTGCAAAACCCTGACGTGGTTTTAAAGAATCAATTGCTGCTTTCTTTGAAGGCTACTGAAAGGACAATATACGAAAGTTCTGCTATTTTTACTTATTATTACCCACAAATAGAGAATAAGTTTAAAATTTAATTTATCGAAATGAGCAGGTACAAAATTCTAAATGGTTTTGCAGAATTCTGACGTGCTTTACAAATGATTTATTCGAAGGTCACTGAGATAGGACGATACTCAAAAAGTTTACTTATTTATTTACTTTACATAAAAATAAAAATAAAACTCCACGGAAATAAAAAAAATAATAAAATACTTTTCTATAAAGCCAGAAGAAACTCTTTGGAGCTTCAGTTGATTGTGAAGCACAGTAAACAAAAGAATAAAAAAAAATGAGTTTGTTCATCATAACTCGCATATTGTGGTGCTTTTTATTAATCCAAAATCTAGTGCAGTCGACTTCATGGTTAGATGAACTGACGAGAAGCATCTCTGAGGATTCAGAAATCTATCAAGTTCGAATTGTCATAAATTCGTCGAATGGTGGCAAATTGAGAAGCTATGTGAGCCAGAAATTATTCCAGAATTTGCTGAACAGTATCCCAATTGTGACATCAGACATTGGAAACAATTTTGACAGTAACCAAGATCCAGACATTCTCGGTGGTTCGAACAATCCGCTTTTGCATGCTGCTGCTGCAACACTATTCATTCTCATTCACGAGTCGAGAAACACTGAAGAAGACACTTTATTGATGGAAACAAGAAGCCTGATAGATGCTGCAGCGAAAATAGCAAGGTCACATTATCGTCCAAAATTTTTTTTCTTATTGGTGGTTACACGTCAGGACAAAAATATCAAAGAAATTTTAGACTACGCTTGGTCAAAAAGTCTACTGGATTTCACTATCGCCAAATACGTTGAAGCGGACTTGTAATGGACACATCATCGAGGTAGATATAATTTCTCTTTGATCATTCACCTAACTAATCTGTTCAAGAACGAATACATAAAAAAAGAGTATAACTTTCGAAAACTGACTTCCTGCTTCCTAATATACTCATTCATATAAAGGATTACAAATTAAGGACAGGACCCTAGAATACCATAAGAGGATTGCGACATTATTTAGGAAGTGAACGATCAGCTTACAAATCATTAGCGTAGGAAATAACAGAATAAATGAAAGCTTCCATGAAACGCATTGGTAATTATCATTATTGCAAAGAACCATTACATCTTCTCTTACAAAAAAATTAATAACGATTTAAACTGGCGATTATACAATTTTAATATTTGTTTTTATTGGTAAAATAGCTGTACATCATTCAAGGAAACTTCATAAAAAACGTAAAACAACAGCGGCTGTAATTCTTTTTCATGCGGTAAAAAAAACAAGATTTTCTAATTACAGATGGTTTACTTTATTTTTTAATAATCGCTATAGAACACACAATTGAAGAAAATAAATTTTAAAAAGTTAAAATATTTTTACAGTAATGTATGATTATTTAATCTAAATCTGTTTGACAGTACAATTGTATACACATATTATACGGATGTATTATATTTTAAGCAAAATTGTTATATAAATTGATTTTACAAATGTACACTTGAAATAGTTTTCTGTCCCGTTTCGATCCTTCCGCTATATGTCTTAAGGTATAGTTGTCTTGTGACGGTCAAATCAAAAAGTTTTCAAGTTTAGAGTAATTACAAAGTTATTGTAATTTGACCAAAGAAAAAGGTTAAGAACATTCAAGGTTATCCACAATAAAATATGTATTTTATAATTGACAAAATTGTATAACGATAGTCTTATTTTAAACTCAAAAAAACCTCTTCGATGTTATATATAAATCTGTACAATATTTTAGCAAGCTTCACCATCTGGATATCTGGAGATCGAGATATGTATATATGTATATTCATATTGTAAAAACTCTAGCTTTAATTTTTAACTCGTGCTTATTATAAGAGGATATAAAAAAATGAGATATTGTATAGTGAGCAATTTTATAATTTCTTTATTATAATTTTTATAATGTAGCCTGGATAGTACATTATGTACTATCCTTATGTAAAATTTGGAAAATCCGAATTTTGAGGTATCGGGCAAACATGGAGCACCGATCCTGTCTCTATCTCTCGACCGCGAGCTGTCGAACGAAGCGGACAAGCGTAAAAAAGCGAAATGTATGTGCTAAATATCCGATGATTTATGTAAAAGATTTTGTCGTGACAAGAAAATAAAATAAACAATTTGTAACAAATTAAGTGAAAAGAAAAAAGTTTTATTACAATATTGACGATTAAATATCTCGATTTTGAAATCGATCGGTAAAATAAAAAAATTTAATTCATGCTTGCATATGACGTTAAAAAAAATTCATGGAAATTTTTAACAAAATCTACCGATGTTTATTTTACACAAAAAATATATTTAAATATTAAGTCTATATTTTTGACAATGACCATATCATGTTATAATCTCGGGTTCTTGTCATTCGTTTTTTTTTCTTTTCAACAAATAATTCAAAAAATTATTGGTTAAATAAATCAATTTGAAGCTATTATTTTAGTATTGAATAATTGTCTACGTCAACGACCATACCACGTTGAAAGCACCGGTTCTCGTCTGATCACCGAAGTTAAGCAACATTGGGCGCGGTCAGTACTTGGATGGGTGACCGCTTGGTTTGTGTATTTTAAGTGATATTTCCATGTTTATTTGTCTTTTTTGTATTAAACGAATTTTTTAAACTTAAAAAAAAACGAATTTTAAACTTTAAAAAACACGAATTTTTTAAAAGTTTAAAAAATTCGTTTAATACAAAATAATTAGTTCTATCAGTACAGTCAAATAAAAAATTTTATCTCAGTTTATTTTCCTACCATGTGGTGTTTCAGAAAAAGTTTACTAAAAAAAGTTGTTGAAAATTGTTTCAAGAACAACATACTCAAAATTCAAGGACATCCAAGGCCACCTGTACTTGCTATGTACGTATGAAAATTAAAAAATTCATAATCTTAGGATTTTTTTAAAAAACTAAAAGAAGCTTCTTTCAAGGAAAATAAAGAGCTGTGCAAAATTTCAAGAAATTTCACAACCCAGAAGTGAAGATATTTCGAGTTGAAGATCTCAATATTTAACACAATTTTATGATAGAACTACCTTAAGAAGTAAATTGGACGGAATCAGTTTAAGGTAATCTTAAGGTAATCTTATCGTAACTGTCAAATAAAAAAAGATTTCGGTTGTTCTCATGTTTAAAGTTCGAGTTTAAATTAATTAAGAAACATTTTTGTAAATTGACTAAAATACAATGTGTCCTATAAATAGAAATTCACCGATACCGAGGTAGAATTGTAAAACGTTTCTGCCACATAAAAAAAAATAATCAGAGCTTTTTTTATATTATATTAAAGCCCATACAAAATTTAAGTGGAACTTTGAATATCGACAATCAATATATGTATTGTTGAAAACTTTTTACTTTTATCACGCGCTTTTATTCGAGAGAGTATATAGAACAGTGTGATATTTACGAATAAATTTCTCGAATTCCTCACGGTGAAATTTCCTTAAATTAAATACACGCACGTGTGTATGACTTCAAAAAAGTTTTTACAAATTTTTAACGAAATTTACCGATGCTTATTTGACGTATCAACTATCTTGAGTGTTCTATACCTGAAATTTCATTAAGGGGTTTCGATAGTTATAACGAAATAATTAAAATTCGTTCAAATTTGGAGAGGATATTCTTTCATATGAAATGCGTAAATACGATTTTTTAAAGAATTTTCGTCTAATTATTTTCCGAACAATTGAACCATGAAATATCATTTTTTAGATAATATATAGCTATACTTTCCGTGTATAAGAATGTAACTTCAAACGTTCTTTCAAATTTTCATCGTGTTCTTAATGAATTTCGATTCCCTATACTTTTAACATGTAAAACTTCATTTATTTTCGCCAAGGCAATCGAAACCCCTTAAGTTCATTTGAAACGAAATGGGACGAAAACGAAGTGAATTCTCACTGGTGAGAGACCGATTCGGGAGTTTATGTCACCGATTGACTCTTCGTGGGTGATTTTCTTCTTAAACTGGCACTAAGTGCGAGAGTGATTCTCGATATCGCTACACTCGTATGGCTGATGCTATTGGGCGGCTCGAGGCGCTCTGGAACCGAGCGCGTAAGGGCTTCTGCGCCCCTCGATCAATATTCCGTGCCAGTGGCGTAGCACGAAAAACTGCACAACTACTTACACATCTTTTTCGCAACTCTTATCCCATTTTTCGTTAAACTCTTGCTGCACCAACTTCCCAGAGTCTCGTCGCGTGTCCATGGCCTTTTTCATCGATATTTAATCGCAATTATTTCTCCCTTATCCTATATCCATTATTTACGGCTGAACATTGTTCTTCAAAACTCGAGTAAAATATTTTTAATATCAAACGCCACTTTACGTTTTAATTACATTTTTTGCTACTTATTTATAATTTTTTTCTGTTTTATTATTTATTTATTTTTTAAAATTTATTTCGAAAGTACTGCAGGCTTAATTCGAATGCAGATATTTCGTGTCGATTTTCTTGCCTATTTATGCGGAACAACGATTTAAATCGGCTAGACGTGATGAGTTTTGAAAATTGATACATTTTTTATAAGTAAGAAATTGCGATAAGGTAAACGTCCCAATAGTTGGACAATTTTTGCTATATTATTTTTAATACTTGAATTATTTTTTTCTCAAGAAAATCATATGGATTATTTTTCATAACGTTATAATTTATTGGAACAAACTCGCTCAACGTTAGAGACAGGATTGATTTTCTGTCCAACTATTGGGACATTCTACTAAAAATTTATTTATTTATTAAAAATATTATCTAAAATTAACATATAAAATGAATTTTGGATCACTAAAATATCAGACAATAGTTTAGATGTGAATTTGAAGCAGATTTTTTGGTTTGAATATTTTTTAAGTAAAAATAAAGGTATAGAAAACCCTTAGCTGTCCAACTCTGTATTGGAACGTTTACCTTACTTGATTTATTTCAACGTGCTGAGATTATTCATCGAAGAATCTCGGCCTTCGTGACTCGAGTACCGCGTACTTCAATACCCGTTACGACAATCGAGCCACCGCGAAGCACTTTTGTATATTAAAAGTGCAAGGAACAAAGAAAGCATGCACTAGACACATTGATCCGAGCATCCCCGATTCTCTCGGTTCGCATTATCGCTACGACACTTTGTTTAATGAATTTCGCTTTTCCCCTGTTAATTAGAATAAAAATTATATTTATAGACTTTGGTTATATTGCGCAATAAAATGTTACATTTTTTAAAGATTGACACCGAGTTATAGATATCAGAATTTTCAGCAATAAAATCTATTCAAAATCGAAAATTGAACTTAAGGTAAGGTAGTTCAGTCAAATCAAAAGTTTTTATTTCAATTTATCTCCTTACCAAGTAATTTTTGAGCTTAAGTTTATTAAGAAAAGTTGTTGCAAATTGTTTCAAGAACA
>JAPYYW010006375.1:0-11715 GCA_030522545.1 Cremastinae sp. A BG-2022a
GGTAATGTCTGGGTAACCAAAATATTATTTCATCGAACTAAATTTCTCGCAACCAAACGGATTTAGTTGGTGCAACAAATTTTTTTTCTCAGTGTATAGTATTTAGTTATTTTTAATGATTATTTAATGCTTCATCGATTGCAAAAGTTCTACTTTTCGTGACTATTTATATATTTCGTTAACCTACAATATAATTTCAATTAATTTTTTTCCAAATTTTTGTTTCATGCTAGTTTTTCAAAATTTTGAGAAAAACAAAAAAAATTTTCGCAAATTCTGGTGAACAAATGAAGCAAATTTTATAGCTTAATACGAGAAGCTCTTGAAATAAATGGACGTTGCACACGATAATGAGAAGAACGAATGCATAAAAACGCACTCGTGTGTATGTAAATGAAACACGCTTTGGATCCCAAGTAATAATACAGTGTACTCTTAATTCCATGTAGAAAAGATTTAATATGTTGAATCGCGCTTCATATTCTCTTGAAATTTCTTCATTTATGAGTGGAAGAGTTGTAAATCGAGACGCTTTACTCATTACTGTTTATATTAATTTCACTGAAATTGCTATTTTATTTACGATCTCATCAAGATTAATATAGAAATCGAATGTTGGCAAAACTTTGCATATTTATTTATTATTGCAATTCACGCATCGTACAATGTATTTTCATCCTCGTAAATTTCTTTCAGCCAAATGTTTTCAAAATTTTACAAGAAATTAAGAAAAATAATAATAAAAAAGAAAATGTCAAATATTTTGAAAAATATGAAAAAATTCGTTTCTTTTTTCATAAAATTTTCTATTTTTAAAGAAATATTACAAATATCAGTTTTACCTTTGAATTTATCTAATTTTTTTTTTTAAGAAATACAAAATTTTATTGCATTTGGCTCAATTTGTTTTTTAAAGGACAGTCAATCATAACGTTTTACGTGTTTTATCAAAATTTATAATTAAGAACTTACCCTATCCTGTATTCTGACATTTTCCTGGCCCCTCTTGAGACTCGGGGCTCGCAAGACTTTGCTCGTTAACGGTGGCTCCATCATCTCGCTATCGCACTTGTCATTCCGCACTGCCACTTCCCATTTCTCAATCCATTGTACTGTAACGAAACGAAAATTAAATTTACCAAATCGTCACTTCGAATAGTCTGTTCAAAACAAACCTAAATCATAAAATTCAAAGAAAAAATAACCGATCAAAAGATAAACAAAAAGAATTAAAAATTGAATAATTTTTTAGATATACAAAACTTTACTCAATGAGATAAGATTCTTTGAAAGAAGATTTCTTCATACTTAGCACAGATATTTGTAAGCAGATTGTAAGCAGTATGTAAATTTTATAAAAGTTTTACCATGTACAAATCGAAATGTTTTTTTTTAATTTTAAAATATGAAGTGAACTCTTGTAAGTTGTTGAAAGATGACAATTTCAAGATGGAAAAAGTTTGTTAAATTTAACAGAATAAGTTTCAAAATGATATTAAAAAAGATCGAATTTGAAAGAACTTATTCTCAAGCTTATATTTTAAGAAAGTATATTGATAAAGGTATTTTTACACAGCAACTCTTATTTTGAATTAGTATTGATAATTCGTTGCTTTCAAATATATTTATACTTAATTAGGATTTTTTAACTTGACTGCACGTAGTGAGACTAATAATTGCTAAATATTTATGTTCACACATAAATAAACATATATTGATGCTAATTTAGTATATTTGTAAATATTTGCCAATAATTTGTCGAAAAAGAGAAAAGCTCTCACATATAAGTCTTTAAACGTGTATTTTTATTTTCAGGGAGGGAAGAAAAATCAAGCTCGCGCTATGTACACGAAGAGAAAGTGTCGAGAAGTGTAATTCAAGGGAATAGGAGGGACTGGATCGTGAGAGACACTTTAAATCGTAATATATAAGTTTGCAGTAGACGAAGGATTTAAAGAGACAGGATTTAATGGCTTGAGATGTTGAATCATTTTTCGTTAGCCTAACGGCACTCTTCCTCGACCTTTTTCCACTTTTCCACATTTTTTTTCAGTTTACGTGTACAGAAACGTACATAATGTGTGAGTTACAAAGGTATTATAAAAATTCACGAGGATGGACTGTCATGGGACTCGTAAAGATTTTTTCCTTTCACCTCTTCTTACATCTTTATTTTTTTACAATATTCAACTCACAGTGACTTTTGGGACATTCTCAATACAGCAGGGTTGACTCTGATGATTAATGTCAGAGATGGTTGGAAGTTGGAAGCAAATATAAAATTATGGTAAACAAATAAGACATAGATGGTATTATGTCAAAGAGAATATTATGGGTTCATTTAAAGAAATGATCAAATTTGTCAAGCATATAACCTAGATAAGTATGAAAAACAGGGTGTCATAAAAGTTGTACATAAAGGAAGGAAAAGGGATAATATTCTTATAGTCAAAGTGATTTTATCGTTTTATTGTTTTCTTTAGATTTCATTCAAAATTTGTACAAATCTTTGATATGACCTGCATATGTGTATTAAATTTTAAAGGGTTTCACCACGTAGATATTGAAACATTTTTTGTTGAAAATCCCAATTTTCAGGGGGATGTCGACACTTGATTTGATTCAATACGAAATGATATGGCATTTTATAGGAACTCTGCAGTATCATCAGTAATGTGATTAATTTTACGTTGTATCAGGAGAATTGACATAAATTTTTCGAAATCGTTCTGCTTTTGGCACGTTTTGGAGTTAATTTTCAAGGTCTAGCATCGTGAATGATAACAAACAGCGAAAAAAGAATGTTTACGTGAATGAATCCAAAACGACACTAAATTCGATTTGATACGATTAAAAACGATATGGCACGAACTGGTGAGATGGGGAAAAACAGTGTATTGCTGATGGTATATAAGTTAATCGATTTCAACACTTTCCATCATTTTGCTACACGAAGTTAACGTTGAAGTAAGAAACCAACAATGGAGAAAAAAGTTTATACGATTTTGTGGTTTTTCATCATTGGAGACCTCGCAGTCTGCACCGTGACTCCAGAAAAAACAATATAAAAATGTTATGCTAATAATTTCTTTCACTGAAATTGCCAAATTGCTGAATATTTTTCAAATGATGTTGTGAATGTTTATTATCATCATTTGAAGGTGAATTTTTTGTGTACTTTTTGTATCTTGTTCTGATTGTGTTACATTTTGCTACAAAAATATATTTAATTTTAAAACAATTAGCATAATAATTGTAACTTTATATAGTGTAAAATAAACTGTCGTGATTCCTCTCAGTGTACGAAAATATGAATTTAAAGTTAATTTTGAAGCCAACAAAAATATTTCGAATGCTATCAAAGTATTATATACGCTTCCATAATTCATGACAAATTCTGAACGTGCATTAATTTTTTAAATATAAAAATATTTGCAGATGACATCCCTTAGTAGTTTTGGGAAAAGTGGACGAATGAAAAGAGAGCGTACGAAAGACTTTGACAAAAACGATGAGATGGGGTTATTTAACCAAGGAGAAGCAGAAGATGATGCTATCGACAGGATGGTAGCATTAATGAGTTTAGAAGACATGAGATCAATGTTAGTGATGGAAATTAGAGAACAAGCCAGAACAACCCAAAATGAGGAGCTTCAATTGCAGATGTTGGGCGAATCTTTAGAATTGTTCATGAGATTGAATGATGCAATAGTAGCGAGAAATACAGCCACAGATGAGAATGGGGAGAATCGCCAACAAGAAAACCAACAACAAAATCGTAGGCACAGTATTTGATAATACAAAAATATTTCATAATTGCAATGTTCACATAGCATGAGTAATAAAAAATAATACTGAGATAAAAATATTGTAATAATTTTTTTAATATAACCTGAATATGATCGGTTCATTCAAGCCAATTTCTCAAGCATATAACTTATCGTTAGGTAAACATATGAAACAAGTTAGACTCGTGCACATCGAAAGGAAGGAAAAGAGGTAGTTCTATCGTCTTATCGTTTTCACAGGATTTCATAAAAAATTTTCACAAACCTTCTTTCATACGACTTGCATTTGTGGATAAAATTTTGAGACGTTTCACCACGTAGATATCGAGATATTTACTATTTAAAATTCCAATTTTTAGTGCTTTCCCACAACAGCCCATATTAAATATTGCAATTTTCACTCCTAAATATCTTGAATTTTAGATGCTGAAGCTTTTGAAAATTTAGCACAGCTCATTATTGTACTTAACAAAGCATACGTAAACTGAAAAAAATTTAACAAATATTTTTTAAAATGATTGTCATATGTACATTGCAAATACAAGTCACCTTCGATGACTTCGAATTTTGAGTACATATTGTTCTTGAGCAAATTGGCAAGAACTTTACTTAATAAACGTATGCAGAAAAACGACATGGTGTTGCATTATCAAGAATGCAATTTAAGCTGCATCAGACAAATTGATATACAAATTTTTTGAAATCTTTCTTCTTTTTGTACGTTATTTATGGGAGTTAATTTTCAAGGTGCGTGAGTATCGTGAGTAATAAAATAAACAATAAAAAAGTATCTTTACGTGAATGAATTCAAAACGATATGACTCGATTTGATACGATTAAAAACGATATGACACGAACTGGTGAGATAGGGAAAAAACCGTGTATTGCTGATGGTATATAAGTGAATCGATTTCAACACTTTACATCATTTCGCTACACGAAGTTGACGTTGAAGTAAGAAACCAACAATGGAGAAAAAAGTTTATACGATTTTGTGGTTTTTCATCATTGGAGACCTCGCAGTCTGCACCGTGACTCCAGAAAAAACATTATATGCTATAATATAATTTATTTCACTGAAATTTGTATTACGCGTATATGCTAAATATTTTTAAAGTCCGAATAACACAAAGTTGTGAATGTTTATTATCATCATTTTGAGGTGTATTTTTTGTACACTGAGTTAAAAATATAATAGATTTACTATATATAAGAGTAAAAACAGTATGTACTAGCCATTATAGAATTAAATAAACTTTATTTACATCTTTGTCCTGATTGAGTTGCGTTTTACGACAAAAATATATTGAATTTCAAATCAATTAGCATAATTATCACTTTATATTAAAATACTATCTTGATTTTTCTTATGTCATTTTATGAAAATGTGAATTTGAAGTCGATATTAAAAATAACAAAAATGTTTCGAATGCTATCGAAGTATATTTATACATTTTTCTTTAAAACGATGATAATTCATAATAAATTTTATTGAACTTGCATAATTTTTTTTAAATATAAAAATTTTCCTGCAGATATCACCCCAAAGTAGTTTTGGGAAAAGTGGACGAATGAAAAGAGAGCGCATGAAAGACTATGGCAAAAACGATGAAGTATGGAATCCTAACGAAGGAGAAAATAATATCGAAATGACTTTAGAAGAGATGAGATCAATCTTCGAGATGGAGGTTCAAGAACAAGTGGCGGCGGCGGAAAACGAGGACCGTCAAATCGAGATATTAAGAGAAGCTTTAGATTTGTTCATAGAATTGGAGTATGTAATAGCAACGAGAGACAGAGCCATAGAAGAGAATCGTGAACAACAAAATCAATAAGGGGTTAGGCAACAGTAATTGATAATACAGAAATATTTTATGAGTATAATGATCACATACTACGAGCATAAAATTTTAATTTTATCTTATTAATATTTCAATGTGAATATTTGTATTTTTGGATGTTTGTTACTCAATCACGTAAAAACAGCTGCACAGATTTGAATGAAATTTGACATAGAGACAGCTTACAATGTGAATTTAAACGTAGGCTATTTCATTTTAACTCATCGTGACCAGATGGCACTGCAGAGTATGAAATTCTATAAAAATGAACCTATCGACATGAAAATTGGTTCAAATACGTATTTAAACTCATAGAAAAAATTCGCGCTATTCATTTTGTTGTGACTCATCACCAGAGAGCGATTACATATATATCAACTTTTATACCGTTCAATGGATCGTTCAAAAAAATTTTGTAATACATAATAAAAACAAAAATATTTTAGTGATATATGCACTTTTTAGTAATTCTCAAATAGATGATGATATTTTTTTTTACAAAACAGCTTTTTTTAATAAATGATTTTTTGTCGAATTATGTTCAGAAATGGTAAATATAAAAAAGTAAAGATAATTTTTAATTTTTAGTTTAATGGTAAATTTTGCGATTACCGCGAGGACGTGAAGCGCCAGCGCCACTATTGTATAACCTGCTAGTTTAAAAATAACGAAAAATGAAAATATCCAAATTATAATATTATAATACTATCTTAAAATATTAAAAAAATGTATGTTATTCAGTTAATAAAATAGTAAAATAAAGGGAAAAATTTGTATGTTTAATCAAACATTTCAATAAATAATGTAATTTAAAAATATGCAATTTTGATACGAGGCCTTGACGATGAAATATATTTAATGTATATACATTTGATCCTATTACAAATATAACGATTAGACTGTTTAGAAGAGTTTTAATCAACTTTAATTAATTATAAACGATTCTATTAATTAAAGAAATTAAATACCAGTTTTTCATCTATATACAATCTTTATTCTTGCGAAGCCAACTAGGTATCGACACATTCTCAATATAATTAAAAAAAACTACTGTCCATATGAATTCATTTTTTTAAACTCTTCAAGATAAAAATAATCTAATTCCCCACGATCTATAGACGATTTTTATCCCGATATAAAAATTTTTCGTAAATTTTTATATACTGAACGTTTTTTCATGGTACTATCCTTTACCTTCTATAAAAATAGTATTAATCCACACCAATCAAAGTTTTCTGTCATATATGTAAAGAAATAAAAATAATATCCTTTTTTACAGGTAAGTCATGAATCTAAAAAAAAACTTTATAAACAACATTAAAAGGCATATAACTTTTATTTCCTTTCCTTTAGATTCGCTTCAAAAAATTGTAGCGTTTAATTTTTTTTTTACGTGTGACAGATAAAAAAATTAGAAGGAGCGTTGAAAGAAAATAACATTGTGTGAAATGACTTTCAGCGAAATTTTTCTTCATTGGCACTCCGACACATATTCTGTCAGAATGATGCTGAGGCTATTCCATAAGGCTTCACGACGGCAATAAAAGGGTGATATAACTGTGAAGTCGAGAGAGCGACGAGTTTGGCTTGATGCAAAATCGATATAGCTCGCGAAAGCTTTATTTTTTCTCCTAAAACTGACGACTGACGTAATCAGCTTTTCGTCTAAATCTAAAGTTCTAATTATTGAGAACTAACAAAAAAAAAAGAAAAATTGCAAAAAAATGTCAGATCTAATTAGTTTTTCTCTCGTTTTTTTTAAATATTGTTTTGAGATAAGTGATATTTTTAAAAGTATGAGAATTTGATAAATTTTCGATATTTTGTTCTTAAGAATTTTAAAAAATATTGTGCCAAATTTGAAATCGTTTTACTTAATGGTTTAACAGTTATCAAACTCTAAAGTTGTCGAGATTCACCTTTGCTTTTTATATGTGGAGAATTTGTAAATTTGCACTGAGTACAAATTTGAAAATATGAGTTTCTTGTTAATTTTTTAAAATATATATTCGTATAATAGTGTTCATTTCGTATCAACAGTAATCAAACGTTTAATAAATTTTTTTAATTTAATCGTTTAAACAATAAAAAATGTTTAAACTATTGTTTAAATATGCTCAAGTTACTATAATTGATAGTCAGGCTCAAAAAAATGGTAATTTTTTAATAAAAGTCAGAGTCCAGATTTTACATAAAAATTTAATGTCAATAATTTACTTTTTGCTGGCATTGTCTGTCCCATAGATCCTTGCTAATGAAAAAAAGAAAAAATTAATCCTGAAATGTTTTTTTCTGGCCCAGACATAAATTATGATATTTAACTAACGATTTTGTTTTCAAAGAAAATTTCCGTTTTCGTTAAAATTCGTTTCAGAAATACACTTTCTTTGATCAAAGATGTTTCTGAATATTTCACGTTACTGAATAATTCATGCAATATATTGCGTAAGCGAAAAGCGCACGTTTATTTTCTTGATAAACAATTATCTTGGATTCTCCTTCATCTTTCCACGGTCGAATGTTTTCTCGGATGCGGAATTTGTCGTCATGCGCTTCGATGCATCACGTTCCGACTATTTTCGTTGCACCTCGGATACGCAACGGGTAAATCCCCGGTATATGAAGAAGTGACTGACCCGAAGTGAAATTCTTCCCCAAGAATGCACGAATGAAGAAAAAATTCAATCTTGTTCCACTTAAACTTTTTGATAGCTCTATAAAAATTGCACGATGAAAAAATAAATGTAGAACGTTTTTTCCCCAATTTGAATTCATTTTATTCTCCATTTTCAATATAAAAAAAATGTGAGTGCATACTAACTATCTTGATTGAAAAAAATTATCAGTTTGAAACTTTAAGAAAATTTCTTCGCGACGGTCAAGATCGAGAGTGATTTTTTTTCAGATTTTGTCATCATGTACAAATAAGTGGGTACACATCCTTACCATAAGTTCTCGTCCAAAAGTTAGTATAAACTCAATAAAAAAATTATGATTTTATATCGAAAAATCCCTACGTACTTCTATAGCTATTAATATCTATCTATAATATCTATAATCGAAAAAAAAATCGGCGGCTGGTCATAATTCAAAAAAAACAGGAGCTATTTGTCCTATCGTGAACTCTACAAAAACGGAGACGTCATGTCAAAAACACTACACAGCCACCATTTTGAAACGAATCGCTTCAAATAAATTATTTTATACAGTCACTGATACGTACAATAAACTCCCTTTTTTATAATCTCGATTTATTTTGTAGTACTTCTGGAAAAAAATCTGCAAAAAGCCTATATTTTTTCGGCCCTTGGAGTGGCCAACCCCCTTAAAACGATATTGCGTTTTTAAATACTTAAGGCTAATTATGATTAATTTATGATTATATTATCATAATCATAATTTATATTATGATTATCATAATTATAATATATCATAATTTATATAATGTTTATGATTATAATAATATATTATAATATAATTTATAATTAATTTAATTATTTAATTAATTTAATTTAATTTTAATGATTAATTATGCCTAATTTTTATCATGTTGTCCACATTATAATTAAGATGACCAAAATCTTCTGCGCGTGTTTTCGCGTCAATCGAATTCCCAGATAATCTCTGCAATTAATCAGCGTAACATTATTGTCGAAACGACGGGAGAAGCTGCTTCCGTACGAAATTTTCGTGCGTCCCTGATCAAAGGGATCGCCGAGATAATCCGAGGTAGAAACCTAGCGCCGCGACGAGAGGATTACGCGAGCGCTGACCAGCCCCATCAATTACGTCGTTTAGCTTTAGCAAACGCGCGTGATATCGCATTCTTGATTTCTTTTCTCTTATTCTTCGCCTTTTCGTTCTGCTCCTAGCGAGAAAAGGGAGGAGGCGACAAATTCAAAATTTTTGAGATTCGCGGGACTCGATATTCTCCCCCGATATATATTTTGGCCATTAATAAAGCTAGTGGCACGATACAAGCTCTCGTATATATACGCGCAGAAAGTCTCGCCTTGGGATCCCCCCCCATTAAAATGATATCCGGGCGGAGATTTTGGCGGTCGGCCAAGTGCGCTTTTCCAAAATTGGAGCAAAATGAGAACGCGGACAAAGCTCCCTCGTTATTTCGTACAAGCTCGAAGACGACGCGTTTATAGGCCGGAATGATGTACACGAGCTCCCCGGACCGACTCCTTAATTACCGTCATTCATTTATAATGGAATCAGGGGGAGGACACTTGTCACGTGAAATGATACAGCTTCATATATCTACATCAACCATCGAATTCTGTCATCTCTTTTTCTCTCTCTCTTTCTTCCTCTCGCCAAAATAACGTGGGAAGAAGTTTATTGAAATTTATTATTCGTCCAGTGAATTTTTGTCCCTCAAACTCTCACTCCCTCTCTCTCGTCTTTATTCTGTTGAAAAAACATGAATTATTCCGAACGTCAAACTCTCGTTGTGTTGCAAAGAAATTCGAATTTTTCGTCGACGACCCTGATAACGTTAGAGATTTTTTTTTCTTAATTCAACAATATTTGTTACAGTACTTTCCAATTTGTTTAATATAAATATATAAGTAATCATTGTAATAAATAATATTATTTCATAATTAAATGTATATTTTTACAAATAAAAACAAAATATAATTTAGAAATCAATTGAAAGTACTTAAAATTTGAAAGTATATTTTTTTCTATAATAATAATCAATATTATTGACATTTTTTAGTAAAAAAAAGACTAATATACTTTTCTTTCAGAATTAATGTAACATATGTATTGTACATATACTATATATTCGCTTTATTTATGTTTAAGTTCTATATCTGTAGTCAGATCAAAAATTTTTGACTCAGTTTTTCTCTGTACCACATATGTGGTTTTTTAGCTTCAATTCAGTAAGAAAAGTTATTGCAAATTATTGCTTCAAAAACAATATACTCAAAATTCAATATTTTTGAAAATCATGAAAAAAAATCTTAGATACGCATTTTTTTAAAACTATAAAGCAATCTGTTTCTAAGTACAATAAAGAACTGTGTTAAATTTTAAGAAGCTTCACCATCTAGAATTCAAGATATTTATAAGTGAAAAATCATAACATTTAACACGGACTGTTGTGGAAGAGCACTAAAAATTTTCAACAACAAATATCTCGATATCTCTTAAAATTTAATCCACATATGCAGATTATAATATCAAAGAAGATTTTTGAAAATTTTTTTAATGAAATCCTAAAAAAACGATCAAAACTATACAACTATATTTTAAAGTAATTATTTTTCTTGAATTTTTTTTTCTTCAAACGTTTTGCCTCGACCTTCAAGACTTGGCGAGTGCATATACGTCGAGAGACTATTCGTCATTCAACGACTGATTGCATGGAAATTGTTCACGAGTTTATCTTCCAATGTTCTCGAGACCGGATTCAATGCATACTATTCAAATTGCATTTGCGTCGTTGCTTATGCGGAAAAATGTACAGGGTTTAACGAAAGGTTCAATAAAGATTTTCTAACGATCAGCCAGCTGCGAAATAAAGTGTGAAAAACCACTTTTTTATTACTAAAAATAAATATTCATGCATCAATTAATTTCTTATATGAAGATAGATTTTTTCTCAATGTTGAGAAAATCTGACAGAAAAAATACGAGAATAAGTTTTTTTTTACGACTTGGAAAAAATATTGATGTCTCGTTGACAAATTTTTTTTAGCTCACATGAGTAATTTTTAAACAAATTTCCTCACCTTATTTAATGAAACAAAAATCATGATTAATATGAAAGAAATTGCTCCCTTGTAGAAAATTTGCAACAAATTGAATAAGAAAATCAAAATAATCCCACGCAAAAAAATATTTTTCTCCTCAATTTTTTTTTTAATTTCCAAACGAAGTGCGAAGAAAATATCTATCGAGGATATATCATGTGGAAGATATTCCGCTTTGTTCCAGCCACGACCTTGGTCACACCCAGAAAAAAGTCGCAATCAACGAAACAATAAAGTAAAAATAATATTTTAGTGACACAAGAAGAATGTTTCTTTGGTGAATTTGATTGGCATTGAATAATTTATGATGAA